>CAIGRN010109574.1:0-11289 GCA_903798345.1 Fraxinus anomala | reverse complement strand
TCAACAATTTGGGTAATCATAGTCTCAAATTTTTGATTGGTTTTACTTTGTGCCTCTATAAACACATGTAGGGTGTCTTCTAAGGAGTTCCTAGAGGATGTGGATTGATAGGAAGGTGTGGTGTAAGCTCTATTCATTTGGACATGTTGCTGATTTTCAGATTTCCAGCTAAAATTGGGGTGATTCCGCCACCCTGGATTATAGGTTTCAAAGAATGGAGCGTAGCGCTTGTTATATGTGCTTAATGCATTATAGTGTTCCTCATAAACCCCCTTCATCTCCGTAAAAGTAGAACACTCTTGCGCTGGATGATCACTTCCACCACACACAAAACAGGGTCCACAAGACTCAATACGGGATACATTCGATATAGATTTTGAGTATTTAGCACGTAGGATTTCTAGTTCTCTAGTAAGGGCTTCTACTTTTGCTCTAAGGCTCTCATCCTCCCTAAGATGAATCAACATGTGCTATTGGGGTTTCCTGTGGGTCGTGACCTATTGGTATTATCGTGGCACTAGGTCCAGTCCAAGTATGAGCTTTTTTAGATAGGTCATCTAGATATTCTATAGCCTCATCCGAATGTTTTTGTGAAAATCACTGTTACACACCATCTCTACGAATTGACACTCCCTAGGTGTTAATCCCTTATAAAAAATAACTCACAATGCGCCAACTCTCATAACCATGGTGGGGGCAGAGGGCTTGCAATTCTTTATATCTTTCTCAAGTTTGGTATAAAGTCTAACTATCATTTTGAATGAATGATGAGATTTGCTTTTTAAGGGCACTAGTTTTATAGTGGAGAAAATATTTATTAAAGAATGTTTGAGTCATTTCAACCCAAGTGCCAATCGATCGTGGTCTCAACGAATATAGTCGGCTTTTAGCTAGTTCTTTAAGTGAAAATGGAAAATTTTTTAGCCTGACTGCGTTCATTACACCATGTTGATAGTAAAAGGTTGTGACCACCTCTTCAAATTGTATGCTGCTGGCAATTTTTCGATTTTTTTATTTTTTTTACTTGAAAATTCAACTAGATACTAGCAAAAGAAACATAAACTGATTTAGATACTAGATTAGCACATAAACAAGTTTTGATTTTTTTGTTTTGTATTTTATGGATTAGAGACTCAAAAATGCCGAACGCAAAGAATACGAAGAATGAAAAACAAAAGACTCAAATAAAAAGAAAAAAAAAGTAGGAGAATTGCTCTGATACCAATTGATGCGAACTCTCATAGCAATAGTAGCTACAAAACGTACACAAAATTGAGTTCAATCCCAAGAAAGTTAAGAATCAATGTTTAAACTTGATTAAAAAATATTGAACCAAGGAACCAACACAATCACCGACAATATGTTGACCTTGTGGTTATAAGACTCAAAAATATCAATCAGTTTGTTTGAACGCCACAAAAAATAATTTTTATAACTTCAGAATTAATTAGATGAAGAATAAGAAAAAAACAATAATGTCTTGCAATTAATCTCTCAATAATTATCTGTTGTACAATGAAAATAATTATCCTACTTATATGAAATACATAATACCTAGTAAAAACGGAATTAAACTCTAAAAATAACAAAATATATCACAAAATAGAGTTTTAACTAAAATCGAAGATTGTGCGAAATTTGAAAAATTCGTGACCGAAATATACTATGCGGTCGCATAGACTATCTAAGTTCCTCCACTGTCGGTTCAGTAAAGGGTCATGCGACCGCATGCCCTGAACATCTATGCGGCCTTTCCAAGTTTTCCGTCCATTATTTGAATCAAGTTACTCCACTTCATTTTATCTCTTATGCCAAATATGAAAATTGTCCCTTTACTTAGCATAATCAATGCTTCGTTCACCATGACTTGAGTAAGTAGTTTCATTGTTTCTTTGACCCGCTTCGCTCGCGACCTAGTCATAGATCATTCCTTAACAATTAATGAATCTTTACCCAAACTTGCTCTCGTATCATGAATCATATCAGTATGCCATAGTTATGCCACCTGTAAATTTCGTCTGCCATGTTACCAATTCCATTAGAGCTGAGTAAGAGATATTATGTCGTGAGTAACGTTCAATACTTTAACAAGTTTAATGGTCAAAACTTGATATTTGTAATTTCAATGAGCAATAAAACATAAGTTTAAGTGATTATTGTGGCAATTGATGAGAGAGAAAATGATTAAAAAAAGAAGAAGAAAAAAAAAAAAAGGAAAGAAATTTAGCCCATATTTATCTATCATTATTTCAAAAAAATATTTGATACAGTAAAATTTAGCATCACACATTTACCTAATAAAATATTCTACACGTAAATTAATAAAATTACTTACTTTTCAATCACACATTCTTAAAAAAATTAAAAAATAGTATTCATTTATCTATTTTTCTCCCAATAAACAAACTCTTAAATAAACGACAGTGTACATACTGATTAGATAAAACGAGAAAAAAAAAAGGGTAGAGATAATGAGAGTAGAAGACGCAAAAATGGAAAACCAGACACAAAATGAAATGATGATCTTTTCTTTTGATTTTAACTTTAATTAATTATTTAACTTCATCTTGGATTAACATGAGCCGAAAAATGATCAGAATCGGTGCGTGTTTGATTCCGTAGATTTAATCATTTTTATTTCGTTTATGATATGTTGGCGAACCTTAAATCCTATAAATGATTCGATTTGTTTTACATTTTTCTTATCTATTTTTTTTCATAGAAATATTTCAATAGTGAATGTGTGCCGTAAAAGTTAACTGTTTCTCTGTTCGGTGGTGTTGGCGATTGATCATTTGTAGAGTTGCTTCTTTGATGGATAACTCAATATGGCATACATTTTTTTGCCCTTTTGGTTGAGATTTTGTACACAGATCGGGCATTTATAAACGGTATTGATTCTGAATATTTACATCTTTATATTTTTTTTTTCTCTTTTTAATTAAATGTTGATTGGGGAAGAAATAATGGCATCATCGTTCTCATTCAAGAGTTGCATCAAATTGTCTGTTGTTTGTATGTACGTGGCTTTATATTTTGCATCTGAACGATTTTTAGCTTCTTATACCTGCACTTCAATTGAAAATTGGCGTGTAGTCGCTGCATTTGCTGCAAATTGCAATTTATGGGATTACATTCTATAATTGTCTCTAGAAAATGTGGAATCTTATGCACCAACTATGTGTTAATTTAATGCGATCAATTTTTTGAACTAAATATGAGTATATCCTAACTAGCTTCTATCTGATTTTCTGTTCTGTTTCAGGTACTCAATTTGACTCTGTTGCGATGAACTATGCTTTTCAACACCTACAATTTGGTTCTCAGGGTTATGTGCTTGGGTTTGGTTTGTAGTAGAAATGGAATAACTGGTAACTGAAAGTCTGAGACTATGATTTTTTTAAACAGATGGAGTGATCTGAGAACTCATTTAGTTGGATTCTACTATTTATTTTTCTGAACAGATTATCCTATAATTTGAATTTAAATTTTGTTAAGTTATTTTTGGATCGAGAATTGGGAAGCTAGGCTGAGATTATTTTGTTGGACTGAGAATTCTAATTACCAAATAAAGTTGAGCTCCATTCGTAAACAACAGGAAGGAAGACAATCTGTAAGAACTTGTCGAGTTTTGTGGAGAAATACTGATGGGTTGCCCCAAGTTTCATCCAGTGAAAACTCTGAGGTTAGTGGCTCACTTACCTCGTATGTCTACAATGCCTCTCAATTTGGTGGTGACGGCACGTGTAATTTGAATGGGATTCGTATGGGAGCTGTGAGCCAAACATATGGGGACTCGATATATTCTTCTTTAGGTGATTTTCGATGGAAAACCTCATTGGAGGTTTCAAAATTTCCTGATGATGCGTCAAAGAAAGAGCATTTGGATGATAATCCCAATTCTCATATGTCAAATATTCGCATCAACGAAGTAGTTGAATCAACTCCTAAAACTAGACGGAATATTCATGCTATTTCTAGGATTGTTGGTTTTGAATATGAGAAAGATACCCTCTCTGATAGATTAGATGGTGTATCAGCAAATCATGTTCACGCTAATTCTGCCAGTGTCATAATGAATGATAATGAGACCAATGGATCTCTTGTTCGGAAGCGAATGCTGTCTCCATTGAATAGGATGCTTCTGTCCGAACAATTTAGGGGTGATATTTTAGATATTGGCAGCAGAAAGTTTCATCATAGTTCTCAAGCAAAAGATGAAATATGTGGTATTTCTTCGGTGCAAGATAATAAAAAAGCAAATATTGGTAGTAAAAATCACTCCACAGCACCAATTTGGTCTTTGTCTAACTGTACAGAACAGATTGATGTGTTGCACAACTACAGTAGATCAGCCTCCATATTTTTCACGGATGGCCCTATATTAGAGGACAAAGAGCTACACCCCTTTACCTGTGTACCTTCATCTACATTTGATCCTTTGGTAGAAGCAAGTGAGGGCAGATCACTCTCTGGGCCAACATCAAAAGAGCAAATCTCACTCCCACTCTCTCGGTCTCCCTTAGGTCCAAATTTTTTTGATAGAACGAGATCTGCAGGCCATGGCTGGAATATCTGGAAAGAGACAAAAATCTTAGGAAATATATCTTATTCCGCCGAGGATAAACACTCTGGCATTATCTTTCCCTCTGAAGAAGAATTTCGGATTGCAAGCACATCTTATGAAGATGTTGATTACCTTCACAAAGATGTTCAATCTTCATCCCCAGAAAATAACACTGGAATACGTTCACCTTTCTGTAGAAATTCAAGGACTGCCATCAATTGCATGAAACTGGGTAGAAGTTTTAGGGGATGTTCAGTGAGAAGGTCATTGGTTGGGTCATTTGAGGAGTCGCTGCTGTCTGGGCGATTGTCATCTGGAAAACTCAGTCAGGTTTTCTTTTTCATTACATGACTTTCTTGCCTTTTTATTTTGTTTCTTCCAAATATTTTAGTGCTGAAGTTATCCAAGCTGAAGTAAGACTAGAAATTGCAAGAGTCTGCATATTTTGATTCAATTGCTAATATTATTTCTTTGTTTTGAATTACGCAGGCCATAGATGGTTTTCTTGCCATACTAAACATTATAGGAGGGAATTTTTCTCCGAAGTCACAGAAACTTCCATTTGCAGTAACCAGTGTTGATGGAGATAGCTATCTATTATACTATGCATCCATTGATCTTTGTGGGAATTCAAAATCAAACAAGCGCAGAGGGGAAAATGTGAAGAGAGCCCTTGGTTGTGATGATTCACAAATTGGCAAGAACCGTCTGCGTGTTCCTATGAAAGGACGTATCCAGTTGGTATATTTCTGTTCTCCTTTCAAATTAATCTGGGTTTTCTGATTTAGCATTGAGTTTCTTTTAAAATGCATTCAACTTTGATACATCATGATGTGTGATTTTTTGCTGCACCTATATGGCTCCTTTCAAAAATTCCTAGCTAAATATTGCTGCTACTCTTCAGTCCTCAGTGTCTCTTCTAGTTAAATTTTTTCTCGCTCTGGGCTGACCTTATCTTTCAGTACCTGGGATGTCAGGACGACCTGGGTTATCTAATTGCTTTTTTCTAATTCAACAAGTCCTCCAATTTTATGAACTTTTTATTCTTCAAGATGGGTAGTATATCTGGGGGCAGATCAAGTCTTAACTCACCCATGGGCTAAATCACTCAATTTGAGACACTAATTCTCAAGAACATATTACATCCTGGAAGCTAACGTACAAACCGTAGAGCATAGCCCCTTTTTGCATATCATTCATCTGCCGCCCCATATTATGGAGTTAAATGTTTCAATTTTCACTGAACTTTACACTACGTCGTGGCTTACTCATTGAACTTACAAAAGCGTCCCATTAGCCACCGAACTTTGCTCCGTTAGTGTCCATTACTTACCAGGTGGATGACATTTGAAATGATGCATATGTGATGGATGGAAAAATGAGGTGGCCAGTTAATTCCTTCCAAGTGTTATGTACTCCGTCAACTCAGCTCCTTGAAATCGCAATGTTAGACACGTTAAAACACGCCTTTAACATTTATGAGGAAATGCAAAATTGAATGTCTGAAATCCAAATCAGAATCAATAATCGAAGCTCCATCGCTAAATCACCAAATCACCAAATCCCCAAATCAATTAGATATTTGATTATTGATTCTGATTTTATTATACACCTCGGACATTCGATTTTGCATATCATACACTGCACTACTACTATTTAATAATGTATTCAGTCGTTCTAATTTTATTACCTGCTTCACATGATGGATTGAACAGTCCTTTCCTCGCAATCCGACCAAACAGCCATTGCCGAAGCAAATCAGAAGCTAAAGTGGTGGGAGAGGGTGTTTTGGTAATTTTAGTGGTGGATTCCATGAACGGTCTTGGAGGAAGCTCTGAGCACATTATTTCAGTGTTTTTAGGGTTGGGGAGTGCGATGAGAGCGGTGCACAGTCTAGGCTTCCCAGGCTCCTCCTCCCATTGAAATGGAACTGAAGCTAAAGTGTGCAGTGGTGGTGTTAGCATCCCTGAATGGTAAGGTGACTGCATCATGGGTGGTACTGTTTTGGAGAAGAGTGGAAGCTTGGGTGTAGAATCTGAATCTTGCCCTACTTCACCGTGAAATCCCATGCTTATTTGTTTGTACCTTGATGGTGGTGAGGGCTGGTTATATGTGGATTTTGGGTTGGTCGGAGGAGATTTGGTGTCTTACTTTTACATAGGGACGGAGAGTGAAAGGTGGACTAGACTTTTGTAAAATAATTGCAGAATTTGAGGCTTTATTGTTTTGGACGTGTTGTGATGACATGGAGCTCAGTTGGTGGAGTACATAACACTTGGAAGAAGTTAACTGGCCACCTCATTTTTCCATTCACCACGTATGCATCATTTCAAACGCCATCCACCCGGTAAGTAATGGACACTAACGGAGCAAAGTTCATTGGCTAATGGGATGCTTTTATACTTTCGGTGAGTAAGCCGCGATATGGTGTAAAGTTCAGTGACCATTAAAACATTTAACTCCCTATTACACCCTATCACTAGTGGTTATACCTGTTTCGAAGCAATCATGATATGGCTGCCCACCTAATATGTGCTTCGAACAGATTTCATATCCGAAACGAATGAACAATTTGATTGGAAAGTCATTTAAAACTTGATCATCGGGTATTCATAATCTGGAGTAGGAGGATTCGAACTTTTCTCATTTTAACACCACCATGGTTCATTGCTGAAAGTCTGTTGTATGAATGTAATTTGCAATTGAGAAATACTTTCATGGATAAAGCACTGAACTCTTCCGTGGCAGTGTATCAAAGTTGTGAAATGTCTAAGAAGCACAAAATGCATGTTCCTAATAATTTAAATTTTGTTTTTATTTTGGGTTCTTTCCATGTAAATCTATCCTTTGTCAATCATCTCTATAAAATTGCACGTGTTTTTGTTACGTGCTTCAACATATGTACAATTGTTTTTGTCTGAAAGCCTACAAATATTTACTAACTATTTCGTTTTCCATAAAAATGGCACATGAATTTATTTGTTGTAGATTTAATTAGTGGATTTCTCAGATGCAGAAGGGTGTCTGACATATCCTTTCAAATCTGACAACAGAATGAAACAGGGCACAATATACTAATATTAGCCAATATCCATTTGCAAGGATTATATTAGAATGATCAACACATAAATAGTTTTCCTTTTTCTTTTTTTTGTGACATTTGATTGAGATGTGTTGACAAGGGCATGATGACTGATTCAGTACTACAAAGCTATTGATAGTTGTGGTTGGAACTGTGATGTTGATTATATAGGTCAATTTTAAAATTACCATTTAATTTTATTGAGGTAATGTCCATTACTGCTAAAATTGGAATTATTTTGTAGGTCCTGAGCAACCCTGAGAAGACACCCCTTCATACCTACTTCTGTAACTATGACTTAAGCGACATGCCAGCTGGTACTAAGGTGAGGTCAAGAAATTCTTCTGCTCTTGAAGTGTTATAGATTCTGATAATGTTCTGTTCGTGCAATTCCCATTTATTGCCCTAGGAAGTTAACGGGACTTCTTTTTTGGATAACTGTGTATAATAAAATTGGTATCGTTGGTTTATTATGGTCTCACAAATTTATGAAACCATAAAAAATGTTTGTCTGGTAGTTTGGTAAATGCTAAACTAATGCTTTATTTGCAAGAATAAACCAGTGAACACTCTGACGTCTGAGGGTATGGGTCCCCTTTATTCTGCCTTCCATCTAGTCTTTTAGGAACTTACAATATGAAACATTTGCACTAGTGCCAATTGATATTTGGCATGGAAAAGAGTTGTCAGTTCCTCTATCTAGTTTTTGTGGAAGTAGGTCTCCTTTTCAAGCTGTATAGTGTAGGTCAACTGAGGGTATCTTTGTCAATTTTTTGGTAAATCAATAGCATCCTTTTCCTATAGAAACTACAACAAATGAAAAAATGGTTGACTGGTAGGATCAAAAGAAAGAATTTGAATACTCAGTTGCAGTAGAGCATGTTAAATGCACCATTTATGACTCATCCTTTAACTTATATGATAAAGAGTCCATGGTTTCATGCACCCAGAGATGGATTTGAAAGAAGGTAAAGAAAATCTTCTTACAGCTTGTGTTGGAGCTACATCTTCCGTGGACATTTATGATTTTTTTCTCCCTACTGATATATAGTGCTGAGTTGTTTTAATGATAATGTTTTGTCCTTCTGAACCAGACGTTCTTGCGTCAGAAGGTTACCCTTGCTTCGTCAGGCTTGAATTCTATAAATGAAAGAGGAGAGCAGAAAAGTATTGATATAAAAGATGAGGACAAGGTTTCTTTTGTCCCAAAGAGAAGTCATATTGACCTGCCAGACAACGGAAGACAAGTTTGTGGGTATAATTTATGTCAGAATGATCAGGTGGACACATTCGATGAAACTGATAGAAAACACGAACATTCTTGTTCGAAGGTCATCAGAAATTCGACAACTGTTGGTGCTTTACGTTATGCTCTTCACTTAAGATTTGTTTGTCCATTCCCAAAAAAATCTTCAAGGTCAGTCCAGAGATCAGATCCTTTATCTGCAAAAGAAAGCAGAATAGACAATGTAGGGGAACGGAGATTTTATCTGTACAATGATTTGAAAGTTGTGTTCCCCCAACGTCATTCGGATGCTGATGAGGGAAAGGTACGTCATATAGATTATTATATAGCTCCTTAAATTTACGTTGCAAGTGACCTGTGACTTGTTAATACATTTGGTAATTTCTCTTTGGATGGTTGATAATCTCTATTCCATTTCCTTGTTGCTGCAGCCATTTTCACATTTGCTTTGTTTCATTTCCTCACTGTCTCCTTGTGTTTGAAATCTATACCATACTTGGGTTACAGGACCTGTGGTACATGTTCGGTAACATATTCAAACTAAATATTATAATAAGTAAGATTGTAGCTTATTTTTCGTCCTTAATACAGTCTAATACTATCTAATTCTCTCTATACTGTTCTATCTGTTAGATCTAGTTGATGAACGATTCCTTTGATTTACCCCCATAGTGGAAAGAGGAAAGACACCCCATGCTTTGTGGTTTGGTGGGGGTTCTTTCTGAAGTTCTACAATAAAAGCAACCACATACTTGATACATCCTTTTGGTTTTAGATTAAACAAACTTTAATTATCTTAGTTTTAACTTGATTTTACCTTTGACAAGATGAGAGTTGAGAATTCTCAATAGATCGAGGAGAATATCATTTGCACTAGAACATGTAAAAAATTATTTTCTAACACAACTCTTTCTCACCTGCATTATTCTCATCATATACCCATAAAAGTAACGCCTGAAAACTAATCTAAAGAATGGAGTAATTACGCTCTTTATGGTTCCAGCTACCTAGTTCATTTGTTTCTGTGATAACCTTAGATTTGTGATGAATCGTCTTCACATTGTTATGGAAATTTCGCATGGTCATGGAATTTACTCAAGAGTTTTTCAGTTAATTAAATGGCTCCTTTCAGAGAAAATGAAAGGGGGGCTCAATTAGCGTTTTACAATCTGGTGGGCTGACATTCTCTCTCTCTCTCTCTCTCTCTCTCTCTCAATCTTATTGCAGTTGAAGGTTGAATACCATTTCCCGGAAGATCCAAAATACTTTGATATCAGCAGCTGAAATGAGTTCACTCAGATTGCATTTTCTACTTGTTGGCAGTAATAACCTGTATGGACGACAAAATAATAATAAAATTAAAAGTTGGAGTGGTCGGATGGATAACTTATTTTTACGAAATTATCCTTCCTACCTCCTTGGTGGTGTTTATTCAGTCCTTTTTAGTGTATAAAGTTGTTCAGGGTTTGGAACACCGGTGGTGGCCCGAGCCTTAGATGGACCTCTTGATCCAATATCATGTTAGTGTATTTCCTCTCTTAAGTTTTCAATTGTTTATATATATATATATATATATACAATTGTGTATATATATATATATATATATATATATATATATATATATATATATATATATGTTTGAGGAATTTACAAAAATGTCCAATTCCATATTTGTCAATTGAAAAGTGTCTAATTTTGATAATTCTTGCAAAAAAAGGGGCCAAATTTGTTTCAAATGTCGGGAATAACGTTAAAAACTTAGCAAAGTTAAGGAACATTTTGTGTTTAGCTTTTCATATATTGCGTGCGGGTAGCATGTTCGTTTTAGGTATTCGTGTGTTAGCTGATCTTATTTATGTTGATGGCATGTAGATATGGGAAATATTATGAGATTCGTTGTCTCGTACGGTGGGACATTCGTTAATATAGACGATGTTTCACGGTGTGCCTTTCTTCTTAGCACAGAAATGGACGCCGTGCGGCAGTAATCTGCTCCGTTAGACTATCTTCCGCCTTCTCTCGGTCGTTTCGGGACGAAAGAAAATTTGATTACAAATTGTAGAAAGCTTGCAACATTAAATTGAAATGCATTGAAAGTAAATTGATCATTGATTGCTTGAAAGTTTGAAATTACAATTGTTGAAAGTGGGAAATTACAATGGCTAGTATAGGGGGCGAACACTAAAAAACTTGAAAGATATTTGAAATACTAATACCCACTATAATAGCATTCGGAACAAAAACCTAAGTGATAGGAGTAGACGTTTAAATGACGAAGAATCACACTAAACGTTTACCAATATCATAGCCATTTTACAATTGAAATACACTATTACATGGAAAGAAAATTACAACTCAAACTAGTCTAATATTTACAATATGTGGTCGAAGTTG
>CAIGRN010109563.1:0-22708 GCA_903798345.1 Fraxinus anomala | reverse complement strand
TTTTCAATCACACAATTCATCGAATTTATTAAAATATGCTAAAAGGAGCTAAGCACTACATGCAATGCCGACAGAAGAGGGAGGTACAACCAGGAAACATGCAAACTTTAAATTCTTCCCAGTGGTGTGGGTGCCGAAATTATAATCTCAATCAGCCAGCGAGAAATTAAAAACTTATTATTAATAATAAGTGCTTAAAAGCAACCTTTTTAAGTGCTTTCTACATGAGGCATGTCTCTAGTATCCAGAAAAGCAGTTAAAGAAACACTCCAAAATCTCTCTCTCTGAGCAAATGTTGCACCTAATAACGAATATAACTTTAACAATATTACAAACTTTGGAATAATTATTTTTCCTGTGATTATAAGTAAAAGGATAACTGAGAAAAGATAATTATTTTCAGTTTTAAAGCCCTAATTTTGATAATCTATATTGAAAATAAAGATTACTCGCCGTTTAAGCTTCCATTGGTGTCTCAGAAATGCTCTCTAAGTGAGGTCTCCATATGCCAACACGCCCTCTTCTTCGATCCCTTTGTGTTGATACCTTCTCTTTAAGAATATCACTAAAGTATTTGTCCGACAAGACAACAACGTTGTCGTTCTTCTCAATAGTAACTTGGGACTCTTTCTTTTTCCTCTTTGTTGATGATCTTGATCGAGTTTTTTCAGGGACTGGCATCAGGAAGTAAATCTTCCCTCTTTGAAGTTCTGCATCAGGAGGAACTGCAACAATCTTTGGGCAAATCCCTTCAGTGGTGGGCGATGAGGATTTCTTTAGTACATGATTTGGATGTAATTTCATGATCTCTTCTGCTTTAATATTGTTGCCACTTATCTCTTCAAGTTGACCATTAGCGTGGACTATTCGAATCACGTCAAGGATGCCACAGGGTAGAATGCAAGATATGCAGCATCTAATGGTGTTCTTCATAGAGAGAGAGAGAGAAGAAGAAGAAGAAGAAGAAGAAGAAGGTTAAACTAGATGATAGACAAATCTCCAAGCAAGATCACGTGGACAGTGGCTTACATTGGAAAGTGAAGGTTCATGGACTTGTTTTTCACAAATGGATCTAGGATTGTGGATTGCTTTGACTTGTGTGTACTCTATTGTCTTATTTGCCCAACCCAAGATGAACCATGAAAGAATAAGGGAATGTTAAATATAAATAATAGGGGAATTATCGAACAAGAGATCAGTTTTAAATTATTTAATTTTAGGAGTATAACAAATTCAGTAAGAAAAATTGTATAAATGCTCCAGACTCTTAGTCTAGAATTGCCAATGTTGTGCCTAGGCCTACGAGACAGGATACGTTGCATACGGTTAAGAAAGAAAAATAAGAGGCCATGCAGGTCCATACTCCACTTTGCATCGCCCTTCACGCGTCCTCAAACGCGATTGGGCAAAATCCTTGAACGCGTCGTCCGAAGTGATTACTACCAAGGCTATATGTTGCCTCCTATTGTAGTGTGTTTCCAAGGCGACTAGCATCTTTTGTGATGAGTATCCTTTACAAGCATCGTCTCATTCAAAACACTTTGTACGTCAGCAAATTTGATAGTCCTATAGCAGATACGCTCAATCAATTTCCAATTTGCACGCTTATGACCTCTGGTGGTTGCTTTCTAGCTTTTGGTCAGGCGACCACAAACCTATGAATCAGAAATTGCTACATTTGAGCTTGACCATTGTATCGTTAAGATGAGGTTACGTGCCAAGAATTCAATAGATAATGCACCTTTTCCATTTGAATAAAAACTCACACTTAGTTTCTTCCAAAATTAATGTATTCTTGTAATGCTAACTTGATAATCTTTAGTCGTTCATATCTTTCATTCATTGTATCTCTTCCACACACAAATACTTTTTTCATGATGTAACTTGAGCGTATGAGTGTCTGCAACTATCGCACCTTCATCGAAGCTATGGTCACTTGCAGTCTAACGTGTTGTTCAAGTTTGCAAATAATATACACGCGAACGAAAGTGGAGTCGAAATCTGTTGACAATCGAATTTGGAGGTCAACAACAAATTTTAGATTAGCGAGTTTTGTTTGACAATTCTCTTATTAGGGATGAAAAATTCTCTTGAGAATACTGCAGTTTTTCAGTAAATATCAAATTGGTATAATAGAATCGAATTGAAAATTTTGGAGTTTTTTAAGTTGTCAAGACTTCGTAAATAAAGAATCACACAACAGTTATAGGAAAAATTGCACAGGGTCAATGCAGGGGGACAGGTGTCCCCCCTTATTGATGAATATTATCGTTTATTATTGATTCAATGAATGGTAAAATTTATTTAATCAAAAAACTTTAAGTCGATGTCAATTTCGTTTTCCAACTATATTAATTAAATCAATAATTTAAGAATGACAAGGATACTAAATATTTGCTCGGAGTACTTCACAATCGATGTACCAAACTAATAAACATGTGTGTTTCGAACTTGGAAAAGAATTCAAAAGTAAATTGATTTCATTAGATAAGATAGTGGGACACGAGTAAAGCTTGCTATTAAGAGAAAAAGAAGCTTTAGGTTAAAACAGTAATAATTATCCAGGCAATGTCTAATCAAAAAAGTGGATCGGACGTTTAGGTCTCTTTTGGTGAGGTTTTCTAAAAATCATTTTTCTCTAAACTTTTTCTTATTTTTTATCATTAAAATAATTTTTTTGGAAAAATAAAATTTGAAATAGTGATTTTTCAGATAACAAATTTATTAAGCCTATGTTTGAACCATATTATTTTTTTCATTCTCATTCTTTTACTCATTTTTAATCACGCATTCTTCAGTAAAATAATATTTTCTATCACATCAATGACGTTTCATTCCTTTTCAACCACATATTTTCTATCATATAAAAAAAAAAATTATTGGGTTGAAAATGTGTACCAAACAGGGGCTAAAAAATTTGAATTTATGTGTAAAATATTTTTAAAATATGTGATTAAAAATAAGTTTGAAAAAAAAAAATTTTATTTTAACAAGTGTCGTCAAAGACTATATATTCTCCCAAAAAAAGAACGCGTAATTTATTCTCAAAAAATTTACGACAAACAAGTCCTTAATAATTGAGATAGAGACGTAATTGGGATACATGTGACGAATGGAGGGAAGGGTCATATCGAGGGTAGGGTCCTGCGCCAAGAATCACATATAATTGGAAACAATTTACACGCGTGGTCTTCAAATATACTCTTTGGAGCACTTGAATCCCCAATTGAGTTCGTGTATTCGCGAAACTAGGTAGAGAATGGGAGGAGAGGGCAAAGGCGGCAAAGTTTAGGATGGGTTTAGGTGGAAGAAGATAATCGAGATGGATTTATTTATTTGTTCATTCTCTCTTTTCTTTTGGGATTTTTCCTTTTTTTTAAAAAAAAAAAATAAAAAAAATTCTTTCTTAATAAATGGAAACTATGGACTAAAATGCTCTTAAAAAATAGGTCATGTGCAGGAAAATTATTTCTGTCAGTTACCGGCATAAAAACTGAAAAGTTTGAAAATCTAAAAGTCGATAAAATTTTATTAGGGATCCAAGTGCTTCAATGAGTACACTTTGGGGACCGAAGTGAAAATCTTTCTGAATCGGAACTTGTCGACTTAATTAGTGGTAAAACCTGAGATTAAAAGTAATTAGGTTGTGACTAATTAACACATAATTCCACAACCCAATTAAATATTAATTAAAAGTGATTGAAAGACATGGAATTTAGATGGATGATGGGAATGTGGACGGCTCCAATTATTGTACAAATGAGACGTTTGTCAATCATCGATCCAAATAATATTTCGAAATCTTGGTTAGAATTGCACTCGAATGCCTTGTGCGCAGCAGCCTTATGTGAAAAACTTAATTGCTGTATTTACTGCTAATACCTACTAAAAAACTTACAAGTAACTGGACTTTGAAATATAATTAACTTTTATTCAATTAAATAATGGCAAAATTAGGGTTGAACTTCTCAAGCTTTCGCGTCATAACCTTCAAAAATGATGATCCAAACCTTCAAAAATTAGGGTTGAACTTCTCAAGCTTTCGCGTTATGAAAATTTTAAGCTCCGTATTGATAATTTTAGTTGAAAAAGCCATGAGTACGGGAAATTCTTAACAGAATTCCTATCGATATTGAAGTGGCCGCATATGATTGGATTGTTTCTTTTTTTATCTTTCAATCAATTTCCATTATGTGTTATCTGTTAAATTTTTTTGTCAAAATTTTATGTATTTGTAACATGATTGATTTTAGTTACATTGAATCTAAATTCATATAATTATATAGATTGGGATCAACCACCTCACCATTGAAGACTACGACCACAACATATCGAAGGTTGAAAAGTCCAACGCTGGACAGCTATAGGTGATTGTCTCTTCATATATTGGGAAGGTTACAATAACGTCATCAAAATTCACATGCAAGCACCTAAGAGTACTGAAGAACTCAAATTCCCTCGTTTAACGACACGTTCCTGCGTATCGATGCTTCAACAGTGAGCTAATAGCTGCGCGTAAGCCATGCAAAAAGCCTCGCACTTTGGGAACACTTCACCGCCTGAAATTCCGAAGTATAAATATTATACATCAAACTTCTATTGAGATTTAAAGTTTCATCTTAAAAATTCAAAAATTAATAGTCCAAATTTTTATAAATTGATCTATATTTTTATCTCTATAAAATTTTATCCCTTAACATACCCTCTCAAAATGATGACTGGTTTGAGTAGATCAATCTTAAAATTCAAGTGCTCAATTTTTTTAAATTTTAATCGGATCGAATTACTCGTTGAAATTTAATGAACTCTGATACTATGTTAAGATTTGAACTTTCGTCTATTAAAAGGTCAATCTTATTAAGAGAAGTAGTATGAACTCTTATAAATTGTCTATATTTTCATTTTTATTCAATGTGTGATTTTATCCTATAACAATTCCCATATTCAACCTGCAGGTTTCTCTCTAGATTTTCACTACAAGATGAACACTCAAGTTGAGGATAAGTTTGCAGTCTTTTTTGAGAAATGGTTGTGTCAACTTGAGCAGTTTCTTCAAATCCTTCGTTTAGTATCCAAAAAGCCTTCCAATGAAGCCGATGATCATGGGGATTTAGTGAAAAAAGTCAGAGTACATTATAAAGATTACTACACTGCAAAATGGGCTGCGGCAAGTGAAGATTTTTTCAGCATTTTTCGCCCCAGTTTGGCTGAGTCCACTCGAGAATGCCTATCGTTGGATCACTGGTTGGAAGCCATCAATGGCTTTTCAACTCATTGACTCGCTCACAAAAACTCGCACACCTTGTGCAAGTCTAGCAGGTATGACTGACGAACAGATGAGAAAAAAATGATGCTTTGAGTGAGAAGATCAAAGCGGAGGAGAACATGGTGAGGAGAGAAATGGAGCGGCAGCAGATGGCAGTGGCAGACAGGAGAATTGTGGAGTTAGCCATGCTAGATAGCCGAGTCATGAACAGTGGTGACTTAGCAATGACTCAGGATAATGAGTTAGTGGAATCGGCATTGACAGGCTTACTTTCTGGTTTAGAAGAAATGGTGAAAATGACTGATTGTGCAAGGCTGAAGACACTCAATGGTGTGTTGGATGTACTGACTCCAATAGAAAGTGTGAAATTCTTGGCTGCTATTTCAATGCTTCAGATTCATAAGAGAAAATGGAGGAAAATGAGAGAAAATAAAGAGCTGCAATATCAATGAAGATTTTGTGGAACAAAAAATTTCATTATAATAATATATGGTGGGGGGTTTTTTAGCGTCCAATAAGAATAATAAGGACATGTTTGACATACTATTAAAAATTTAAAAATTACTTCTAAAACTAAAAAGTTACTTACTTTTAATTGTGTTTGGATCATTTTTTGTTACTAGAGAAATTTTTAGAAGTTGTGCTAAAAGAACAATCTCATAAACTCTTTTATAAGAAGCAAAAATTCTGTATGCTTGTGTATTACCTTGACAATGACATATTCATCAAATAATAAAAAGTTGGATGATCTTCTTCTTCTTTTTTTTTTTATTTTTTTTTTATTTTGTTTTACAGATATACAAATTGCACGAGTTACAAAATTTGGCAATTCCTCCTGCAGAGGCACTCAAAACGTTCTGCTGCTTCTGATGAAATCAGTAAAATTCAATGGCATTTACAGCACCAAAAAAAGAAAAGGAAACTAACAAAGACCGGCATTTGCCACACGATACAACTCAAAGTCCAACATTGTTTTTCACATCCCAATTCGCAATCAAAGAAATACATTATTGGTATTTGATCGTAGCACACTTTGTTTTGAGGTGACAATAAAATGTAAAAGAATTAAATAATAAATGAAAGAAAAGAAAACCGTTCGTTGTTAAGAAGTTTTGGGCATTTTGTTGGATGGTAAAGTATTCAGTTGAAAGTAAAATGAAGTTTTGGGCATTTTGTTTGATGGTAGAGGAATAGTTGAAAGTAAAATGATGATGTTAAATGAAGTTTTGGGCATTTTGTTGGATGGTAGAGTATTCAGTTGAAAGCAAAATGATGATTTATACTTTGATGTACATACATTGTAGAGAAGGTGACGAATTAAGCTGCCTCTGCTGATAAGATCTCAAGTTCAGCCCACCAGAGGGGAGAAAGTCTTGGAGTCGCAGCTTCAGGTGATATATCAATGACTTCCCTCAATTTTTGAACGATTTCATTGATCGAAGGTCTCTGTCGAGAGTCTTGTTGAATGCAACCTCGAATTACCTCACAGATAATACCTAGCTCGTTATTTTTGAAGGATTTCAAAGTTGGATCGATCAAGGAGTCGACGCTGCTCACATCATTCAAGTATTCAGCTGCCTGGTACAAGTCGAAAAATAACCTTGGTTATATAACAAAATATACCTAATCCAAATACGAGAAAATCAATAGAACACTCCATGGACGTATTACCCAATTTAAGCTAGGTCCGTGTTCTTGCGAAGAGAGTAGCTTTCCAGAAATTATTTCGAGCAACAAGATTCCGAAGCTGTAAATATTTGTATCAAGATCAGCTAGTGGTGGAAGTTCAGAATGCTCTGAATCAGTTTCTCCCAAGCTCTTCGACTTGGCCACGAGTTCTGCCCAGAAACCAATCTCTCCAATCTGTGAAAAAGTACGCATTTTCTCATTAAAACGAAATAAACCTTTATGTATAATATGCATGTAGATACAAATGTTAAGAATATTGCATCAACATTCATGAAGTGACATCTCATACTTTAGCAGCATAATCATCTGTCAAAAATATATCTTTAGAAGTCAAGTTGGAATGTGCCACCGGTGGATTCAGATAATGCATGTATTGTAGGCAGTAAGATGTCCCCATTATGATCCTCATCCTTGCGTTCCAGTCGAGATGCTCAACTTCTTTAACTGAAAACCAAAGTGAAAAATATTATCTCATAGAAAAGCAACAAATTCTCATAAATAAATGACTAGCACGAGAATTCGCATGACCAACAAAATTACCATGCAGGTGCTCGAAAAGAGAGCCATTTGGAGCATACTCAAAAACCATCATCCTAATAAAAGGTACATCCTCCTCGCAGTATCCAATAAGATTAACATAATTCTTGTGGTTCACTCTGGACAAAGTGTCAATCTATTGAAGTGACAAAAGGAAAATCAATAAGTGATCTATGATTAACCTTCCAGTCCAAACATTATTGACTAACCTTCTTCCGATAAGCCAATTCCGAACGTTTTGACCAGTCCTTTAAAGAAGTTATAGTGGTTGAGATAACGGCGATCTCTACTCCACTGGATAAAGTACCCTTGAATACGGTGGCCACATCATCATATGTAGTAATGATATTGCTGAAATCCTCGCACGCTGTTTCTAGCTCAGCTCGGTTCAATTTAGGGACCCCTGCAAATTAAAGCATGTAGTTTTGAGACCATATTTTCCATACAGTCAGATTTATATATTTCTAATAATTAAAAAGAAACCAGGCAGTAGTTGCATAGTTACTTACATGATCTAGGATAATTTGAGAAATCATTTAACATTTTAAGAAGACTTGTGACAATTCAGTAGCAACGATTAAGCGCTTCATACAGATTCCAACATCATGAACATGCTTTGGGGCATCATTCAGCCAAAGACTACTGAAGCCACTATAACAAGATGGGTGCAAAAATATTTTGGACCAATCTTCGAAAATGATGTTAAAAAAATTTAACAGTGAGGAAGTATTCAGGTAATGTTTTGAATAGTTCTAAAAAGAAGTAACATTTGGCACCTCTGGTGATATTCAATTCAAGAAAGAATTTAGAAAAGAGAAAAGTACAAATTCTATTTGCGGAGACAACATGACTTTGAGATTCTTTGCATTGTAATAAGTTTCTCTAGGAGTTGGTTCCCATGACCCCTTTTCCTTTTGCATTTGTTGTATTTGTGCTTTCCCATGCAAGAATGACTTGTTATTGGGCTTATGGGTATATGTTTGATAGGTTCTATATTCATATTTGATTACAAATACAAAATTAATGGGTATCAAAATAAAAATTTCAGCAGGTGAAACATGCTTGAAATATTTTTAATGTACTCAAGTCTAATTGAACTTGACAAATCAAAAGAACATGATCATAATCAAATTTTCCTAGTTAAGGTGACAATTATGATAGGGGCCTTAAATTTCTAGATCCATGTTGAAAATATACCTGTAATAAGTGCTTTCTGCAACTGCCCACTCAATCCCGTCTTCCAAGGTGTTATTGTTCTTGCTGCTCTGCTTCTGCAGATGATAAACATGGCTGCAGCAACAATGAACAAGAAAATTCCAGTAGAAATCCCAACTATATACTTCCGTGAAGTTCCAGATTTTCTACCAGTCAAAGACTGCTTATCAGTTGGTTGATTAACAGAACCAGAGGAATTTCCAGCAGGATAAGTCATGTTATTAGACTCCTGTTGTGGAGGTGAAGCAGGCAAAGATGCCAAAGGAGGATTTAGTTCCTTCCTATTTGGTACGGCAGGAAACGATCCACTACCTCTGGTGCTTGGAAGGGCATAAACCTGATCTGAAGGTGGCCTGACATTGGCACGAAAAGCAGCGAGGTTACTTGATTGTTCAACTAGTCTACGACGTGCATTGTTCGCTAGATCCTCTGCATTCTGGATGACACCTGTCTTGGATGAACCTTGAAAACGTAAAGACAACATTATTTCAAGACATGCCAATATGTCATAATTAATTCAAGAACCAAAAGATTATTACTCACTTGGTAGGTTGCTACAGCAATCACCACCATGATTGTGCAAGGGTTCACCTCCAAATTTGAACCTTGATTCATGTTAATCAAATACAATATATTCAGGAAGAAGATGATACACAAGTTAACCTTCAAAAAATGAAAACACAAATTTACGTAGAGTGGGAACAGATTGAGGTAACTAGTTAGGGTCCCTTTAATTGGAATAAAAAAGGACTCTGGTTTTCTTAATAGTTTCAAACCACTCTGCTAGAAGCTACTCAAAAAAGGCATCAAATTATCATAGAAAAAAGAGAGAGAGAGAAACCAAAGATTGTTTTTAAGATGAAAATTGTCGTCTGAAAATTAAATATGGCAGACACATATCTTACCAGTGCCCAAGTTTTCTATTTACGCATCCACCGGCAACGTCAGCTGTAAGGTTCTCATCAAACCATAAATCAGTTAGCGAACTGAGTTTTCCGATCTCCAAGGGAATGCTTCCTTCAAATATATTATTACAGAGCAACCTAGAGAAAAATAGATTTTAGCTAGGTTGATAATATTAATCTTATACTAAACCATTAGCAGATGAAAACTCACAGGCGTTTCAGTGCATGCAACCCTCCTAATTCTACAGGAATAATTCCACTCAGATTATTATCCCTCAAGTCCAACACTTCTAGTGTTGTAAGCAGTCCAAACTGTTGAGGAATTATGCCAAAAAAATGATTCTTGGAGAGATCACTGATGACACAATAAAAAGATGTTAATCAGGGACGTCATAAGATCAAAAAGATGAGAAGAATGAAAAAGTATAAAAGAAAAGTCTAGAACAGATGTTGGGATATTAAAATGGCTAAAAATGAGGTCCTGATACTAAGAATCCTCAAAGTTTAAGTCCTGGGAATTGTAATCTATTTGTTTTGTGACATTGGTATTTACCCCTGCTGTTTTTGGGATATTATAATAATTGTGCTTGTTTGGGTTTCATTATAATCTCCTATAATTAAAAGTCAAAATCAAACATTAATTCAAACCACACATTCATAACTACCACCAACTCATTATCCACCCATTTCGTGGAACCAATTACTCCTCTTCATTGTAATCACATTACAATTTTCCCAAACAAGCATATGCCAACAATTGTTGATACTGATAGAAATCTGCAGCTGTAATGAAAATATCAATCAAGTGTCATCAGGAACTTCAATTCTTAGACAAGAAGTTGCATGGGTTTGTTACAGGCATAAACAATGTTTTGACAAAGAGAGCATCACGTACATATGCCTCTCATAACATGATTTCTTCGAATAAAATTGGTTGGTTTTCAAAAGAAGTAACACAGAAACACTAGATTGCCCATAAATTAATACGCCAACTTTGGAGATGAGCAATGTCAAAAATTTTAAGCATTATTTCACAAAGCAAGAAAAGATGTTCCAGGGGACTATTATTCAAGTAAAATGATTGCCATATGACAGCTATGTAGGGTATATTTGGCCTATTTATTTAGCCAAAAAATGATAATTTGATGATCCATCTACAGAAAAAATTCAACAGAATCAATATTCACAGACAATTCTTTTCTTTCCCCTTTTTTTCTTTCAATTAAAAATAGACTAACATAACACAGTTAGGACATGAAAACAATGAAACTATATGGTGAATAATTAGCCAAGCACCATATTTAAGTTTGTTTTCGCAGAATCATAAATAAGGGCGGTATTATCTAATGCTTATATTGAGTTAGCTGTTATTCAAGTCGTTGCAAAACAAGTCAAACTTATAGGATGTATTTATGAATCATGTATTTACTACTTTCCGAATGATATCAGGGAATCACAAGCAGAAAACTTGCAATTTTAACAACAGACTGAGCAGAAACAAATTTGGTACTCACAGAAATCGTAAATGAGAGAGATTTCCAAGCTCTGGTGCCAATAATCCTTCCAGGTAGCATCCATTGAGATCCCTTTACGAAGAATAAAAAATTATAAATCTGGAATATAACTTTTTGTACATCAAAGTAATAATGTTATCAACAGCATTGGGCATTTAAGAACCTAATAATGTTATCAACAGCATTGGGAATTTAAGAACCACCAAGGACCAAGAAAATTAGAAGTACAAGCCCTCTAGTGACCAAGAAAATAAGAACGGGCCCTCTACTGACTAAGAAAATAAGAGCTAAACCTCTACCAACCGAGAAATAAGAACAACGAGCCCTCTACTGACCAAGAAAATAAGGAAAAACAAAGCCCTTCTGCACTAGATTATCAATATGGTCTTGAAGGTTGTTGTCCGTCTTTTTCTTTCTTTCTTTCTTTTTTTTTTTTTCTGTGGGGAGGGGGACGAAGCTAGTTTCCACTAGTTCAAGGGACAAGTGAATCAAGATGTCATCAACTCAGATAGGCAACAAAAGTTCTTCGATTTAACTAACTCTACATAGTAATGTAGAACAAACAATAGGCACTTACAGCATTTGCACTTTACCGTCCAGACAATGAACACCAGACCACGTGCACGCGTTGGGGTCATTAGGATTCCAATTAGCTAAAGCTCCATATGGATCAGACTCGACCCTTGCTCGGAATTCCAACAATGCTAATCCTGCATTTCCATTTGTATCACTGTCAACAATGACAAAACACGCTCCATACTTCAAATTTCACACTCGGGGGAAATAATTATTGAAGTCAAATAATCCATTATTACCTTCAGAATTGAGCGACAAACACCCATGAATTTGCAAAACAATAATCAAGAGAGGGATACATGATAACTGGATTCTATAAGTGGTCCAGCTAACCCCCATAGCTTGTCGAAAAGTCGCACCGATGGAGGTAATTACAGTTCTACCAACAGCTAGAATTCTTTACAATGTGATAAACAAAATCATCAGCTTCTTAGTGCAAAATTAACCTAGGAGCAATTATAGATTACTCGGAAACAAAACCAATCAGGCAACCAGACCACAAAATTTTAATCTTACAAAACCAAGAAAATCATATGGCACAAACTCACCACCATGCCCAATCTATATAGCAAAGAAAAGAATCTGTATCAACCCTTTTGAACAAATTGACAGAATTGGGGTCTCTCATTCTCAACAATATTTAAATTTAGGAATATAACAGCTCTGGTTTCACCAACAATTGCATAACCTGGTTCGGCGAATTATCCCCAAGATTCAAATTTTAGCTGAAAATGCAGAAAATGTGCCAAAGTTAGCAATTGCGATTCCTCTAAATGACGCGCAATTCGCAAGCCAAAACAGAATCATAACATAAAAGAATAACCATAGGAACAAGCAACATATAGAAAAAGCAAAAGGATACAATATGTAAAAAATTACCATAGAGGACGCACAAAAGAGCAGTCAATGATGGTAAAAATAAATTCTTTAGCGATTTGAAATCCTTTTCCAAAACAATGTAGAGGGCAGAAAAAGGTGGCCGATGAATATTGTAGTTGACACTCAATTATGATAGCTTCAAAGAAAAATTATAGATATAAAATAATTGATAAAAAATGAAAATTTCGGGTTTGTTTGTGATTTTATTTATTTATTTTTTTCTTGACTGCCCTTTTCAGGATGATCTGAGAGGATGAAACTCTCTTTGACCATCTTTTCTCTGAAAGAAGGGGAAAGGAAAAAAAATTTCTCTCTCCAAAACACATCACTTCTTTAACTCTCTCTCTCTCTCTACACCCCTCAAACCACAGACACCCTTCAACCCACAAGAAATGAAATAGAAAATTCTTTCATTTTCCCCAAGTTTTTTATTTGTTAATGATTTTTGATGTCGTATGTTAATGGGTTAAGAATTCCCAACATGTGAGAAGGTTTAACATAAGTTTAATGTCTTTGTAAGTCGATTGATTAATTTACTTTTATTGTGGTAGTCATTTGTGAACACTACGTTTTCGTATAACGACCCATTCAAACATTTTTTGGATGGTCAGACGAGTTTACACTCAAGCAACTTTAACATTTTGTTAGTCGAGTTTGTTAAATAATATTTATTTATGACACCATTTTGCTTAAAATGTCATAATTAGGTAGGTTGATCACCGGCGGGTTCCTTATGGGTGGTGGTGTGGGGCCCGCACTATAAAGATTGAGTGGGTTCCACACTCTTCGCTTTATTTGCGTGCCTGCCTCAAACTCAAAATGCTCATCCCAATAAAGTCAATAACAGAATAATATTTCCAAGGAAATTTTGCACTTTCGTCCTCAACTTTGTGAAATGTAATAAATTTATCTTCAGTTTTTTTTTTAACATAATTCATCCCGACATTTCACTTGCATTGCAAAAATTGTCATTTCCTTCACTTTGGTCATTAAATATCGAATTTGTCATCTTTAAATAAAAAAAAAAAAAATTGTAAAAATAGTCCCGTAATCCTGGTTAACACCCATCCCAATCCATCTTTATTCATCCCCACTCCCACACCAAAGACAAACATTTCCCTTTTAACAAATAATATAAAAGGTAGGGAAGTGTTACACGTACATAATTTTGTACATAATGGNTCACATTAACAGTCAGATCTTGTCCACATCACATTATGGACACCATCACGTGGCCAAATTATGTACACTTAAAGACTTTTCCTAAAAGGTAGTTGAAATTGCTTAGTTGTTTATGGACTGAAATGAGCCTCAAACGCACAATTAAGTAATTTATCATAAAACGCAAAGGTACTATTGTCTTATTTGGAGCATGAACAACGAAAGAGACATCTTAGTATTCATAAGACCTTCACAGGAATAAGAAAGTTAATGAGAACGAGCTTATCGATTTCGATATTCACAACTTAGAGGTATTCCGTTATAATAGTATTAGAGCATTTGGTGATGGCAGATAGTTGGCTCTTGAGTTGCATGATTCGACCACAAGAAGGTTTGACATAGATTGTAGCCAATGTAGACCGTGCATCCTGAGGTTTTAAAATAAGCGATAAAAGAAGTTAGATGAGAGTAAATTCACAAGTGCAGCAAGAATCAATTGGTCTTGTCTAATCCAAAGTGCAAATGTGGGATTGGAGGAGATGAGACCGTCATTTTGATGGTGGCTGATGTACAAGGATAATATCAATAAATCGTAGTCCATAAGATCGTAAACAATTAGAAGGGTATGAAACAAAAGGGATTGTTTGTTCCTTTGAGCTTGAGAGAAGTTTAAGCCGAGATATGCTCGCTTTTTTTTTTCTTCAGGTGAAACCTTTTGTAAATTATAATTATGGATCTGATTTAAAGTTATAAATTCCGTCACATGGAATATATAAATAAAAAAATGAGATTCGACGATTCACCCTCCTATACAAGCACATGCGTTCATCTTAAAAATGTGATTGAAATTAATGTTTTAACTTTGACCAAATTTATAAATATTTGAGGAATGGAGGTTAAATCCTACTCCTAAAATTAAAGCTAGCACACTGTTCCACAATCTTACAAGTAACCACAACAAAAACAAGATCCTTGAACGTGTCGCAATTGACCTCTAAAACCTCCTTCACCTTACCGGGGAAGGAAAGGGAAAAGCAAAAGCACGCCCTATTATTGTATCAGCAAACAGACAAGTATCTTCTTTACAACTATCAACAGGAATATCCGCAACGTACGACTCAATCACCACTGTCTTGTCCCTAACATCGCCACTTTTCTCTTCTGTATCATCCTCATGCAAAGTAGTGGTAGACTGATAATTCACAAGCTTATGATCCCCTCCAATTATACTAAACACCATAACATGCAAAGCATCATCAAGAAAATCCAGCCTTTCCATGCTGTTTCCGGCAGGGAGGCCAGAGACAACCGTGATCACCCGTACACTTCCGGCGCCGCCTTGTCCAGCAATCATGTTGCAGGTCTTGATGAACTGCTTTTAGGCTTGTGGGTTGTCGAATTCCCGAACCAAAGACCAAACCAGAAAAGTGGGGCGTCTATCATTTGAATTACAGAGGAAGTGCACTGGTTTGGGGAGAGAGGGTGGGTGTGGTATTGGCCCGTCATCTTCGCCAGTGCGTTAGGCAGGTTCCGACGTTTTTGCTGGCTCGGTTTGTTTTGCATTTGAATAAAGTATCAGAATTTTGTGGGTGGAAAGGAGGTTAATAGCTACATAGCCGCCATGGCTGAAAAAGAGACCACCTTAAAAATCGAACATGTATTCCTAGGATTTGCTGTTATTTTCTCTTCACTCGTTTAGCAATCTTTATCTACTACGCCGTTTGCTAATAGACTACATTTGAATATATTAAGCAGAAATGAATACACAGACACAGTAGATGTCAAAATTATAAATTGAAGATTACCACTAGAAATTTTACAGTCACTAAATCCAGAGGAATTCTTATCATTTCATATGTTTATAATAGGCATTAGGCTTATCTTGTAGAAAACATGACATGGCAAAATACAAATTCATTGGAATTTTGGAAAGCCACGTGTAAATGGTTTGCTCTTTAAACTCAATTTTTTTTTTAACACATTCTCCTAACAATCAATATTTAAAATTTTGTTTGTTTTTAAATAACGGTTGTCATTCATGGACTAATTAGCTCACAAGGTTGCGAAGTCTTCGGCTTTCCATATCTGTCTTTCTAAGCCCAATATAGAATTCATTTCTTCATTCTGCTGTAACAAATTTCAATTTTTACTCGAGTAAATGCAAAGCGCAAAAAATTATAGGAAAGGGATCACAGTACACAGCCAATCGAAAAATGTACACTTCATTTTTACCTCGTGCAAATTATTGGTAACCTGTACTCATCATCGTTATACATTTGCTATCAACATTCATATTCTTAGCAATTTATGAATGATATGATAGCTATGTTCAAGCCTTATTTTTTGGGAAATAAATTTTTTAATATTTTTTGGAAATTTTGTGATTAAAAAGTAAAGAAAAGTTTTGAATTTGTACAAAATTATTTTATTGAGAGAAAATGAATTTTTAAATAATGGAGCTCAAATAATGATGATATATCTAGGCGTGCGCACACTCTTTTGAATGTCGAGTTTGTTGACTAAGGTGGGATCAAGACTGGATTATGTTGTTTGTACACTTTCTCCTTACACTATTGGTGACATTTGTTGTGTTGTCAAAAAATGATTGGTCGCAATTTTTTTTAAATTGTCTAATTAAATGATGCCATGTGATAAGAGTACAAGAGATAATGTAAGAGATGATCTACACCAAGAATGATTGATCAAGATTTCACTCTCAAAACTCAAGTTAGCCCTTGTTTGATTCCCATTATTTTCAAAATACATTTTTCTCCCTCTTTTTTCAATAAAATAATATTACAAGAAAACTTAAAATTTTTCTTTATTTTTTAGTCACACATTCTCCATCAATAAACTATTCCAAAATGCATTCTTCAATAAAATGGGACTCAAAACGGCTCTTAGTTTATCTACTCACCACCTTAAATGCGACGAACAGGGATGTTGACGTTATGAACGTAACTTCAATGTGCATAATTTAATTCATAAATATAATTTGGGAAAACTGTCACGACAAAATGAGAAAATGACAATAGGAATACGATTATTACTATGATAATGCACGTTACGGGGTCCATTTATATTCGCATAATTGATACCCATGTCCGTATACTACATACTAGAGATTATCAGACACATCATTAACTAAATACAAAACTCCATAGTAACGACAACCATTGTTGTAGGGCCAAAAATAAAAATGTTGTTTGTGGCTAAAGAGACTTACACGTTAATAATGATTATCAATGAAGCAGACGTTTAAAGGTGAGCCAAATTACATATAAAATAAATCATATGATAATTAAAGTGAATTGTCGTTTTCTAAGCACAATATTTTTATGCCAATATAGTTCTTATGGCGTTGCAGATGATCATTAGGTACAAACCACTTGTCAATTCCCACCAAGAATTAGAAACCCAATTTGATTTCTTTAAGGGACACTTGCACGGTAAAAAGAAAAGGACAGAAAAGCGAAGAGAGAGAGAGAGAGAGAGAGCGAATGGTCAAAATGGAAATTAAGCTAACCAAATTTGACGAGAAAGAAGAAAAAAGGAAATGGACATGGAATAGCCAATGCCGTATGGACCATGGCAGTGCATAAATGCAAGCAGAAGTACCCAGAAGTCTCCTCCACCTACCCCCTCAACACATGCAAGAAAGCCAGGAAAATAGTCTTCAGCTAAGCAAATTAAATTAAAAACCTCACTTTCAGCAAATTTGAGGTCGTCTATGCAAATCATTTTCTGCCAATCTATTCAAAGATAATAAGGTGCCAAGTGTCCACAAAAGGTATGCAAAGGTGCTATTTTTGCAAAGATGTAATAGTTATCTGCTTGCTTTGGATTGGAGACAATCCTAATCGCTCACAATCCATTGCTTGATCAAAAATGTAAATGTTCCCTTTAAAGGTTGGTAAATGAATGAAGTTGTCCAAGGAAAGATAGACAGCGCAAAACTAGAAAGTTAACTATTCCAATCCTGAACAGAAGAACATATCCACCCAATTGGATAGAATTACTCAATTATTGTCTGTGTGGTGTCGATTGGGATCAGGGTTCATAACTTGCACAAACTTGTTAATCAAATCAAAGGCCCGTAAAAATAATGATCCTAGATGAATTAAGAACAAACATAAAAACAAGAAAATAATGCAGATATAAAGAAAAATATATAAGACGATGGACTCGTTCATGGACATTTTCCTCCTCATCACAAGCACCAACTTAGTTAACAAAACACTATCAAAAGTATGATGAAGCCATTAATGGTGGAATCCATATCCTGTGATTCGGGGATCTAGCTCTCTCCCTTGTTGTATCAGTTGTGAAAAATTTTCAAACCCGAGAATATATTCTCCTCTAATGCCTACATTTGATATGTTCTTCCAAATAAAAAGTATCAAATGCAGGCGTTAGAGGAGAATCATATCAACCATCATAGATAATCCATAAACCAATTTGCCTGTTGGTATACATCTCAGTTCTAAATGTTAGTCCAACCAATCTTGGATTTATAGCCTTGTTGAAGTTGTTACCCTCTATCTCATGCTGATAAGCTTGATATTCTACAGCTGCTAAAAGCCAAGTTCCAACATAGTACACACGACCTAGTAAATGCACGACTCTTCTTTAAAGGACATATTTTGTCGACTTTTTTTTGTTAAGTTGTGATAAAGGTACCTCCAGTATTGAAACACAGCGTAGGAAGTCTAAAATATGACAATCTATAAAATTTATAATTTGACAACTGCACATACATTATAAGTCTTCACAGATATAGTATATATAAACATATAGACATAGAAAGCTACTAAATATCTTTTATAGCATCTGCATTTTGCGACAGATGGACAGTTAATTAGTAGCAGTCAAGAAGAGGGCACTTTTATTTCTTCTTTATTATCACAAATAACTGAAGAGAAATGCAAGTCACTCGAAGGAGAAAACATTAGTATAGCTGTGTATTTCATTATTTAGATAGTTTTACATGACCTATTAAAAGTCTAAACCGAAGAGTAAAACACAAGATCAGACAACATTTGAGCTTGCTTACTTAGCAAAATCAAAGGTATATCTGGAAAAGAAAAGAGTAACAAAACAGTTACATACAAAAGCCATACAGGTTTTTAAAAGAGAGAGAAAAGAGCACACACTTTTCCTCCTCCTTTCTCATCTACTCTGTGTCCGAAGGTAAGTATGAAGAATCAGCAACATTTCCGAGCGCAAGGCTTTGTAACCCCGGCCTCAGTTCCCGGTTACAGAACTCTTCGTACTCTACTCTATCACCTCCTTTCTTCTTCACCTCCACGACTCTCAACGATGGTGTCAATTCAAATATCTCAGCTGCAATTGTCAATGGCCCTTTCACACCCTCCCTTGAACCTTCCAAACTCACTCTGCAGTCCTTTTTCCTAACTGAAAAGCTCACCACCTTCGCTATTTCCTCCAATTTTGATATGATATTTGAAACAGGTGCCCCTGAAACAAACCTTGCCCCATCTGATCCCTCCTCAAACAATCCAGACAAGTCAAAACCACGCGAAAAAGAAATAATATCGAATGCATTCAAACTAGCAGGCCTCGGAAGACTAGCAAACCTCCTTCTGGTATCCAATTCAGACTCCGACTCAGACAATGACTGATCAGATAAAGACTCCACATCGTCATTCTCATCATCGTTAACACTGCACAATTTATCATCCTCAATATAAAATTTCACGTGCTTAAAACCCCTTTTGAACCATTTGTTGTTCATAATTTCCGGGATCGTGATCCGGGTTTCTGGATTTGTATCAAGCAAACGGGTTAAGAGTCGAATCAATTCCGGTGTAAACCATCTTGGACACCTAAATTCACCTTTATATATCTTTTTATACATAGCCATGATATTTTGATCGTGAAATGGCAAGTGGCCTGCCATCAACACAAAGAGTATCACCCCACACGACCAAATATCGACTTTGGCTGCATCATAACCTTTCCGTGCCAAAACCTCCGGCGCCACATATGCCGGCGTCCCACAGAAAGTGTGGAAAAGGCCATCCTGCTTGATCTGTTCAGATATAGCGCTGAGGCCGAAATCAGAAACTTTTAAATTACCATCCTCATCCAATAAAATATTCTCCGGCTTCAAATCCCTATGATACACCCCCCGGGCATGGCAAAACGCCACCGCGGAAATCAACTGCTGGAAATACTTCCTCGCAACCTCTTCTTTGAGCCTACCTTTTGCAACCTTGTTAAACAATTCACCGCCTTTTACATACTCCATAACGAAAAATATTTTCGACTTAGTTGCCATAACCTCAAACAAGTGTACGATATTCGGATGCCGAACTCTTCGCAATATCGAGATCTCACGTTTGATGTGCCCTATAAGGCCAATCTTAAGGATCTTCTCCTTGTCTATGACCTTGATCGCCACGTTTTCACCCGTTTTAACATTCTTGGCCTGGTAAACCTTCGCAAACGTCCCGTGGCCCAAAAGTTTCCCGATTTCATACCTCCCTAATAACAACCCCTGTATTTCTTTCTGTTTTGCACTTCTTGTTGCCGTGGTCGCAGTGGCAGCCATGGATTCAAATTTCAAGCTTTCTCCAAAATCGCAAATTTTCAACTTCAAAATGCAACAAGAAAAGGCCCTATTTTGCGAGTGGCGGTTCTGGCATGAGTTGGAGGGGGCTTCTAGGGTTGAGCTGGCGGTTTGCCTTTTTGTGAGGTCCATGAAGTTTGGGGGGTGGATTGTTTTTTATAAGAGAGACACGCTAACGGCGTCTTGACGGTGAGGGCACATGAACGGTGATGAGATATTGACTAACGGCTATCTTATAAAAGGAGTGAAGATTCCGTGTCCGGGCGACTACGTTTGATTCCAAGTTCAAAGAAGGAAATTTGGCCCTAATCTTTTCTTTCAACGTGTAAATGGTCCCTAATGTTTTGGCATATACATCTCTGACACATGTGAATTGCGAAATTAATCATTTTACTAAAAACTATCGATATGCCGTTCATTTTGATCAGGAAAAATTGAATCTAAGTCCTAGCCTTTGAAATGAGTACAAATGGACCCCAAATGTTTATCTAATATTAATTTGGCAAACTTAACATGTGTCATCATAGCCCTTCGATTTCCATTTTTTTTCAAAATATGTTTTTCTCCCTTCTTTTCAAATATACATTTTTTGATTAAATAGTATTATACGTAAATTCAAAAAAAAATTATTTTTCAACGAATGATATTATTTAGCTTCACTAGGGTTGCAACCCCAGATTATGAGGGGTTGATGTGGTATTAAATAATAAGTAGAGCCACCTAAATTTGGATTGTAATCTCAGTGAGACTACATAGCATTATTTTTTTTAACTATATAATCTCCATCAATTTACTATTCTAAAATGTATTATTCAGGCTTGTCAATTAAAATTTCTAGGAGAAGGAAAATAATTAAATTATCGTGCTTTAAGTGTATGTAATTACTTTGTGATGTGAGGAAATTAAATAAAAATCAAGATAAATAAATAAGAAAATGACTTACATAATTCTAGTTCAACTAATATTATTGTGTTTTTATTTCATATGAAAATAAAAATTTAGTTTTACGAAGTATGTGTTCTTTTTTCCATTACCGAAATTAAAAAAAAAAAATGAAGAATACAACTGGTGATCTAATATTTGTAGTTAATTAATGGATAGTTTCTTAACTGCCACATAATCACAATGATTTTGTGCTTAGACCGTGTTAATGTAAAAATTATGTATTAACATTAGTATAAATAAACAAAGGATTAAGCATCTTATGATGAGTTTAATTTTATATGTAATTATTTTACCGTGTTATTCATTTATTAACTACAAATATTAGAACTCCAAATGCATATTTGGCCCCTGTTTGTTTCACATTAATTTCATAGGGAAATGCTTTTTTTGTCCGTTATTTTCAAAAAGTGGGGCCCACTCACACACAAATTGGTCAAAGATTTCAGTTTTTTTTTTTTTTTTTTTACTTATATCAAGCTTTAATTAATTCAATTTCTTTACGGTGGAGGTTGTGCCTATATTTGGTCTTGAATATGTATTTGTGTGGATCAGATCTTGTGTTTGTAAGTTAGTGCGTGGGGAATAGAAAGCAGTATTTAGAGAATATAAATTATTGAAAGAAAGAATGAAAATTCGAAAGAAATGGGGGTGCTAGACTGCCAGGCGTCATGTTCACTATAAAAAGGCTTGAATAACTAGTGGGCTCTTTGTAGAAAGCCCAATGATACGAAAACTCCACAATCGTAGCCCATAGGGTTAACCCATTGGGCCGCCAATCAATTTACCCAAACTATGCCTTCTTCTCCGTTCTGAATTCTGATAATTTCATCTTAACTTGATTCTTTCTACTCTTTGATTAATTTTTTTCTTTTGTTCTTTTCAATCATTGAATCAGGAGAAGAAATATCGATTAGCGAGTGAACTTCTACGGTTCCACAGGATGGTGACGCCAACCAGCTCATGGTCTCAGCGCATCTTTCCGTACAAATTCTCCGCCATCGGAATCGCCGTAGCAATCGGCGTTTCTGTCCTCGGCGCTGCCTGGTAATTTTTCATTTGATATTCTTATTCGAATTTGTTTTGTAAATTAAGAATTTAAAGATTTTCACTCGATAAATTTGTTTAATGTTGTAGGGGAATATATTTTACTTGGAGCAGTTTAATAGGTGCAGCCATCAAGGCACCTGGCATTACTTCCAAAAATCTCATTAGGTACAGTTTCGCGTACAAATATAAACCTTTTCCATTTCAATCCGAGTTCATTTAGTGTTAATTATGAATGCTGTGATCAATCTCAATGATCTGGAGTTTGTATTCTGGTAATTGATTTATTGCTTGTATGGTTTTATTCTTTGGAAATTTATTATCTGTTGAAAATTGTTGAGGCATTTTGACACAAGTTTACATCAATATAGTAAAACCAAACATC
>CAIGRN010109558.1:0-12021 GCA_903798345.1 Fraxinus anomala | reverse complement strand
GAAACTTGTACCAAAACATGCAACAATAATGAAAACTCAACCTACTGATGCAAGAAGCAAAAACGTGGAAATAGGAAAAATCAAGGTCTTGGTTGATACAAACTCCTCCATGTCTTATATGATAGATCGTAGATTCAAAGAGTAGAACTTATCGGATTCAGTTAAGCGTTTAAATAAAAATTTATTTAAATAGAAATATAAAATATAAAATTCTAACAAATAAAATTTTAAGAACTATAAAAAAATAAATTTCAAAAATTAAATTGATAAATTCTAAAATTCTAAAAAATTAAAATTAAAACTCTGAAAAAAAATAAAGATCATAAAAGTTTCTAGAAAAACAAAAAAATAAAAAAAATAAAAATAGTCCCAACTCTTATAGATTATTTATATAAAAAAATTTTTAAAATATTTAAATGAAAACGGACAAAATTATTTTAAGTACACGCATTAGTTTTATTATTATTTCCTATATTTGAAATCAAACGACTATAAAAAAAGGGGGGAGTGTATTGGATCTGGGCTTGGGCGAGCACGAGAAGTTGTCCGGGCCAGTCCGTGCCTAGATCCGCCCCTGGTTACGATCTTCAATCTTTTACCAACCTTCTTGTAGAGAACTTATCCCTAGAGTTTGAAGTAAGTAATTAACAACACCCCCCCACCCTCCCCCTCCTCCATTAAGAACTCGATACTAACAACCTCCAAGTCTTTTATTGCATTCTTCAAAGTCTGAACATGTGGTTCGTTCAATACACTTCAAGTGTATTGTGTCACATTTAACTATTCTTCAAATACGTCATTGTCCTTGAATTCTCAATAATTTGCTCCTCGCCATTTCCAGTTCATAACATCTTGATCCGACACAAGTTTAAAAAGTTCACTATGTAGTCCCCAAAATTTCCAAATGTCAACTTTGCCTCCATAAACTCAAGAATTTCATCCAATTGCTTGAACACTTCTTCCGATTGATTGATTGCAATCTGAATGATATTCGACTACCACAAATCAAAATCTAAGTAAGCTCAAAATCACTTTATCCATGTTTGGGGAATTTTAGGTCAATTCTGACTGCATCAATTTTTTTTTTTTTTAATTTTCCTTCATTCTTAACGCCGAGTTTGAAACTTTCGGTCAAGAGACACACATGCTTACTTTCTCTATGACAATTTCAAAGATAAGAAAGGCAGGACTAGTAAACAAATTTTAGCTGGGATTCAATCATACGAATTAAAAGGGAAAATGAATATATATATTGTTTTAATGAGAAGTCAATTTTACATATATATTTAAGATGAAGCTTTAAAAAACATGTTTCGAACTAGAAGGGAAGAATTAATTTCAATGCATTATTTCATTTAAATTAATTATAAACTAACATCATTTTTACTAATATCATACCTTAACTATCAATAAATATATTTGTTTTGTGCAATGAATAATTTCTTTCTAAACTAACTCAATTTTAACCTTTATATTTTATTTTTAGACAAAATTGACTTTCAAAATATCATCTATAATTCCAAAATTTCTCCATCTAATTTATCCCTCCCAAAATTTCAACCCTTCCCTCCAATTTTTCCTTGTACATATGTTCCCTCATTTCCCTCCCAATTAGTGTATCCCATTTTCCCGCATTTCCACCGCACACCGTCATCTACCCATTCTTCCTGCTCAACATATGAAGACAACTTCCTCACCACATTTCAACCATTTGATCCTTCTCAAAACTCGTACCTACGTTAACTTCAACTGAGGATGACTACTAGAGTAAGATGGAGTTCCATGCCTAGGGTGCCCAGATTACAAGATGAGGAGGATAATGACTGGAGTGAGAATAGATATGAGGATACTGATAGGTCTTTTTCTGCAGATGATAATAATGGACTTGATTGTATAAAAAAGGGTCCCAACCATGGTAGCAACGTTTGTGCCGATGAAAATGGAAGAATTCCTTTAACAGTGGGAGACAATAGGTATTCATACGAACTTTTTTTCTGGGGATTTCAGTTTGAATGCAAAATGGTATCACTGATTTTAAATGGAGTGAATGACTGTGAGAGATAGGAAGCATATTTTGGTTTCTCATGTCCATATTCTAGTTAATAGAACAGGGTATATTTTGGATTGCCCTTTTTTATTTTCTTCCATGTTATGATTTTTATTGTTCTTTTTAAATTCAGGAAATTTGTGTATTCTTTATGCATTGAAGTCTACATTTGCAATTTTGAATGTACCATTGTGTTGTGGTTTAGATGGCCGGCAAGTCATGTAAAACTATCAACATAAATGAAATACACAGCTATACTAATGTTTTCTCGTTCGAGTGACTTGCATTTCTCCTTTTATTTGTGATAATAAAGAAGAAATAAAAAGTGCCTTCTTCTTGATTGCTACTAATTAACTGTCCATCTGTCGCAAAATATAGATGCTGTAAAAATATTTAGTAGCTTTGTACGTCTATATGTTTATATATATACTATATCTGTGAAGACTTATAATGTATGTGTAGTTGTCAAATTATAAATTTTATAGATTGTCAAACTTTAGACTTCCTACGCTGTGTTTCTATACTGGAGGTACCTTTATCATAACTCATTATTTATAACAGTCTTTGAAGGACAAAATATGTCCTTTAAAGAAGAGTAATGCATTTACTAGGTTGTGTATACTATGTTGGAAAATGGCTTTTAGCAGCTGTAGAATATCAAGCTTATCAGCATGAGATAGAGGGTAACAACTTCAACAAGGCTATAAATCCAAGATTGGTTGGACTAACATTTAGAACTGAGATGTATACCAACGGCAAAATTGGTTTATGCATTATCTATGATGGTTGATATGATTCTCCTCTAATGCCTGCATTTGATACTTTTTATTTGGAAGATCATATCAAATGTAGGCTTTAGAGGAAAATATATTCTCGGGTTTGAAGATTTTTCACAACTGTTACAAGGGAGAGAGCTAGATCCTCGAATCACAGGATATGGAACCAACCATTAATGGCTTCATCATACTTTTGATAGTGTTTTGTTAACTAAGTTGGTGCTTGTGATGAGGAGGAAAATGTCCATGAACGAGTCTATCTCATCTATGTTTCTTCATATCTGCATTCTCTTCTTGTTTTGCCTGATTGTTCTTAACTCATCTGGGATCATTATTTTTTTTGGGCCTTTGATTTGATTAACAAGTTTGTGCAATGGATTCATCTACTACCCTTTAAAGGGAATATTTACAATTTTGATAAAGCAATGGATTGTGACCCATTACGATTTTCTCCAATCCAAAGTAAGCCGATAACTTGTACATCTTTGCAAAAAATTGCTAAAAGTGAGGTGTAATTTAATTTGCTTAGCTGAAGACTATTTTCCTGGCTTTCTTGCATGTGATGAGGAGGGTTGGAATTCATTCCCTGCAATTGATGATGCTTTTCATGGGATTGGGATCAATCTGGACAATGCAATTTCATGGTTTTTTATTTTTTAAGTCATGGCCATTATGATTTTGTATGCTTGTAGATTCATTACTATCTCGGCATCACGTTCTGTAAGTGCCAATTTGAAAGCTTACTTGGGAGTACCTTATCCTACGTTTGGTACTGGTTGACACAAAAAAGTTCTTGTGGGAAAGATTCAAGGTAATATAAGTTTCTTCTAAATATACTTATTGTCCTTATAAATTTTCATTTTTTTTTTCGGTACTAATGGTTGGTACCTACATTAACAACAATACTCATGGTCAAAAAATAAAGATAATGAGGTGAAGAAGGCGTGGAATATTGCATCAACTGATCGACTAAGAGATATATCTTGTTTGGCTCGAAAGAAGGCTCACGAAAATAGTAGGTCTCGAAATATAATTGATTGGAAGGAATATGGGCCATCGTGGTTAAGTGTAGAGCACTGGAATGATATAATTGAGAAAAAGTGAAATAATGAAGGATGGAAGAAGTCTAAAATTGGCCGTGATAACCGGTTGACTGTGAAATCAGGAACCATCACTAAGCACATTGCCGGTTCAATCACAATTGCTGCCCACAAGATGAGGCTGGTAATGTTTAATTTTCATGATGAAATTTAATAGATGATTGACATGTTATACATAAGCATCTTATTCTATATATTATGTTCAGTTTTTACAGAAATGTCATTTGTTAGAAGTGCGTTTTCTATCCATTTTATGTTAGATGGAGGAAAAATCAGCATGTTGTCTAAATTTTATTTGGGAAAAATCAGCATGTCAGGTCTTTATTTTCAGCTTGCTCTGGCTGAAATCAATCTGGGAAAATCATGTTTTTACTTCAATGCGAGGAATTTATATACATTATGCATGACATGCTATTTGATTTATTCCTAATCAAGAATCTTTTAAACTAAACTCTTCATTTATTGATTGTTTTTAGCATGAGAAATTAGGCAAGCCACCTATTGCTTCACAGTTATTCGAACGTGTACACCGTCGAAACGAAGGAGATGGAGATTTCGTAGACAACAAGTTACGAATTGTGTGGGTAAGTAGAAATTGATTTGTGATTTTGATTGGACTCTACACTCTAAATTGCATATTATGAGCTAACTAGTCCTAGTTCTACCTAAATGGTGGTTGGATAATTACCTTCTTGGAGTTTTCTGGGCTCATTATTTGCTCATGTACATTTAGTTAGTCAGGAACTTCGTAAAAGTAATAGTGTCACCACTTCATTTGTTCTATCTTGTTTCTATTTATTGTTGGTTTTGTTATAATAAAGAACTTTATTTATGACCTCCTGTTGAGTGAAGTTATAGTTTTTGGTAGCACTAAATAACTATTAATTCATTTTGATACCTTGTCATTGATATTTGATGAAAATCATCATTTATCTGGAACTGATTGGTGATACACAAAACATGTTTTTATGGTTTTGGCTTGAATGATCCTTCAAATTTTATGGTTTTGGCTTGTTTGCATTTTTCCCATTGGAATGGGATTAATCGTGNCATTTTGATACCTTGTCATTGATATTTGATGTAAATCATCATTTATCTAGAACTGATTGGTGATACACAAAACATGTTTTTATGGTTTTGGCTTGAATGACCCTTCAAATTTTATGGTTTTGACTTGTTTGCATTTTTCCCATTGGAATGGGATTAATCGTGACATAGTCTATTTACATCTGAACCATTCTACTATGTTTATGACTTCTGAGAGATATCTCCACCTTATGGTTTGTGCTAGAAATGGTATGGCAGAAAGATATCATATGACTGTCAACTTAAATCTCCAATATATCTTTTGCCTTCATGGCCTTGTAAGTCAAGCAAGTTTATTTCATAAGAAACCTTAGGTTCATAAATCTTCCAGATTTTAAAAATTTTATTACTTTAAAAAACTCCATAGTCGACTTCTATAAAGTTTCCCTAGACAACAATAACAGCTAGCAAATCATGTTTTACCTCTTTAAAGAAGAGACTACATCAATAGGGGTTCTTGAATCCACACTTTTCCTCCAAGCTTTGTCCAGCTCTAGTGCAAATTGATAGCTATCCTACACCACGAAGAAAACTAATTGAAGATGATTTCAAGTTCAGAGCTAGAAAGAAAGCTAAATACAACAAAGTGAAAAAATAATAAAATTATCCGTTATAAATGCGTACTGTATTTTCTGAACAGGGAGTTGCAAAAGGGAGAGATAACTACTATGACATAATTGCAAGCATAAGAAATTCAAGCTACGATGTCTAAAGAAATAATTTTTAATTCATTCTTACTTTGGGTCTAAAGAAATTTGGTTGATTTGTTGATAGCATTGTTTAATCCATTTTGATACCTTGTCATTGATATTTGGTGTAAATCATCATTTATCTAGAACTGATTGGTGATACACAAAACATGTTTTTATGGTTTTGGCTTGAATGACCCTTCAAATTTTATAGTTTTGGCTTGTTTGCATTTTGCCTATTGGCAACGTTTAGATTCACTTATAATATAATTAGTGCCTTTTTTCGTTTTATAAAGTTAAGTTGCTTTTCGTTTTATAGGGAAAAATATGACACTTCATTTCATGAAATATATGGTTCAAATGTGTCACAACCAGAAATTGACATTGAAGCATGTGTGAAGCAACTCAAGGTCCTTGTAAGGTTGGTCGCTTGTATTGCCTTGGTATTGAACGAAAATCTTTGCAGAAAGATGTCACCTCCTCTGGTTCACCTAATGTTTCATATGATGAACACGCTGATTTCATCACTTTACAAGAGGAATTTCGTTCTGCTTGTGAGAAGATAGATAAACTTACAAAGGAAAATAACGAATTACTTCAAAAAATGGAAGATGGTAGGCGAGAAGAAGCGCATTGAATTCGAACAAACCATACTTCAAATGTTGGGACAAAGGAATGGATCACGAGATAAGTCATTTGAGCACAATGATCTTCAATGGTTGGGCATAGTAAATGTTTATTTTGTTAATAAAAATTTACCATTGAATGTGTAGATCTTTCTTTTGCTAATTGATTAAGTGTATAACTTTAGTATTGACTTTTGAAATGGAAGCAAAACTGATCATATTTTGTGTAACTTTGAATTTTGAATTAATGGAATGAAAATATTTGTATTTCTTATTTTTATTTTTTATTTTGTACCTTCTGTAAATAGTTTTATTCACAATAGAAATTTCTTACTATAATAATTAATGATTTTTTTTTTAAAATGTCATCCAAATTAGCGACGGAAATAAAAATGAAATATTTGTAGCTATTTAGGAACAAATAGTCCGTATGAAATATGTTGGTAGTTAGTTATTTAGAAACAAATATTTCCGTATGAAATATGTTGGTAGTTAGCGACAGAAATAAAAACGGAATATTTGTAGCTATTTAGGAACAATTATTTCCATCGGTAAATATGTTGATAATTAGCAACAGGTAAAAAACGGAAGATTCATAGCTATTTAGGAATAATTAGTACCGTAGGAAAATATGTTTGTGCTTAAGGACGGAAACAATAACGAGAGATGCGTAGGTATTTTAGGAACAAATAATTAAACCGTCGTTAATTACAAACAAATTAGCGACTATATTTCTGTCACCAATTAGCGACGGATATTTCGTTGGTGAACAACGACACTTTCGTTCCGTCTCTGTTTTATCGACAGATGAATAAACTCGTCGCTCATTTTACCGACGGGCTGTTTGCCGACGGATGAAATCTATCTCTAAAGGTTATTGCCAACAGATTCCAGGGCTTCAACAACGCATATTTCTATCTCTGAAATCGCATTTTTTGTAGTGTTTGTTTAGGGAATGTTATTATGTATCATGCCACATCATAGTTCTCCTTATTATAATTGGCTTATGGTCGAACCTAATTTTTTAATCTAATTATTTCATTAGTGCAATATATGTAAAATTAATCCACCATAATGCACTGAGAATGAAAATAAAGAATGTTGAGAATAAATGTATAGTTTGAACCCTTATCTCAAATGTGTAATATTTTATAATGCGATTTGTTGATTTTATTGTGAATCTTGATTGGACAATTCTCTTAACATTAAGAGGAGGAATTAAGAAGCTGAAAAATAACGTACAAATGTATCATCATCTAAATCATCGCAAAAGATCAATCAAACCATAAGTTTGAAAGATAATTTATTTAGATGCATCTATTAACGAAATAAATCAATAACATCTCACACATTTGTTTTAAATGCTCCTAGAGGACAATTAATTCATATGATATTTGATGGCACACTTGAAGCATGATGATATTTGATTTTAACATAAAAAATTTCAAACGAAAATGGAGCAATTAAAAAAAATGATCCTATTAAGGAAGCTTATACTCTTGATGAATATTTAGACATAACAAATTATAAAACTCAGAGGTTCAAGTACTTCATATATTGAAAATTGAGATATTTTAATAAGTTGTTATTATGGGAAAAGAAAAAGTTGTCAACAACAGTACATAATGTACTGCTTCATATTATGAATAACGATGATATCGAAATAAATTTATTGAAGTATATCGATTGAAATAATGATTGGTCAAACAAATGATGCGATCATACTAAAATTGAATTTACTAGAGAAATGTGAAGTTTCTAGACGTGATTCTAATAAAATTGAAATTACTAAAGAAACCTGAAGTTTCTGGATCTACAGTCTGAACATTTAAAAGTGTATACTTATGCGAAATAAAAAAAAATGTAAAGTTTTAATATGAAATATATGACCTTTTAGATAATGAATTTTGTGAATACTTGTATGTACAGACGTGGTGGATGTAATCACAAATCTTTACCTTATTAACGTGACAATGCATGAAATTTGATATGCACGTAATAAATGTGATTATAGACAATTTATCTTATATAAATTTAATACTATCATTGAAGGATATAATATGCCCGAAGCATATAATTCATGTGATATTATCCCGAGAAGGAATAAATACGTGTTGTACTCTTTTTTAATTGACCAATGTTTTGTCATATTGGAATTTTTTTGGCAATGTTTTTAATAAGATAACTTTTGTAGCGTATTTAAAAGAATAATGTACTATTTTTCTTTCATTAGGAATTTTTACAGGATTTTTCCTTGTAAGATTTTAACGAGGTATATTCGAATGTCCATAACCTAAATAACATTTACCCTTAAAATAATATTTTGATATGTAGGAAACTCCTGAACAGATTAGCAAGAGCTATTTTCTGAATCATCATATTACTACAGTCATCAAGTTTTCTCCTACTTAATTTTATTGACAATGTTTTAACGAGGCACATGTTTTGTAATGTGTCATTCTAGGGGTAGCGTTTTAAATGGTAAGTTTATTAGTGAATGACAATTGTATTTCTGCAACCCTAGAAATTATTATCATTATATCTTTAATCATTCTCTATAAATATGAGACTTTGGCTCTCTATAAAATACACAAGTTTATTGGATTTTATCGTTTGTTCTCTATTTTTCTCTCTAATTTATAACACTTACGAAGTTTTAGTATACCCCACCATCGGGGTTGGCCCTTCCATGTTTCAATTTATCATGTTGTTTCTTGCTTGTCTATGGATTCAACACCAATTAAAAATGGTACTTAGATATGTCTTGATTCCATGCATGTAAATAATTGTGTGGAGTGTTTTTGGCTAACAAGTGGAACTTAAGTAGGAATCATCAATGAGTAATCTAATCCCAATTATTTGTCCTAACAAAGGCATTGCACTAATCACAAAAGAATGAGGTAAATGTGTAGGAATAATCGACCTTCATTCATTAACTATAATAAATTGGAAAACTGACATTGAACGGTGATTCCCACCTTATAGTAGAGAGAAGAAACAATAGAAAGAAGATACCATCGTTGACACCACCGATGACTTAGCAAAATAACTACTTATAGGTGAGCCGAAAACAAAAATCAAAAGAAAAATAGTGTAAAAGGAGTCAGGTAGAATAAAAAGAAAAAATCATATTTACACTTTTTACATGAGCTCATGAGTAATGATAAAACTAAAAGTGTTGCACTTCCGGTCTAAGTCTTGGACATTTAACTTGGGGACTTAGATTTTACCCTGGTTGTTAGACTACATAAAATCTCGAAGATGTATTTTATTGAAAAAAATGTATGATTGAAAATAAGTTTTAAGAAAAAATGAATTAAAAAAAAGGGGTTCAAAAGGGGTTTATTTTGTTCATTCCATTGCATCAAACATATCTAATAGCATTCCAATCTTACTCTAAAAGCCACCTTTCACATCTAAAATAAAAAACTCGTGATACAAGTTATTCCATCTCCTCACATGCATGGCATAGGCTTTTTATCCAGCATGGAAAAGTGAACCTTCCCGACCCAAAGAAGAAATGCAGGGTTTGCATGACACTTATGCCAAATCATGTTAAAACTGATTAATCTTTTTTATAAGTGAGTCACATCAAATTCCCGAAAAACATGCACTTTGAAAATTTTTGAGTTCAAAAAGTCAAGTCAGGTAGGCGTCAGCGTACAGTCCATGAAAACTAATGCTGGAACTTATTCTGCGTGTGTGTGTCTGTAGAACGCGTATTTGAAGCTGCATGCATGACAAAGAAGCTCTAGCTGTTTTCTGCAAAACCTAATTCTATGTTAAATTTGTACATTGCGCGTAGAAAATATGTATGTTTTATTAAATCATTCTCACACATGAGTTTCTCTCTCTCTCTCTCTCTCAAAATCCTGGAAGCTGCTTCCAGATAAGAATCCTATGTTCTCTTTCTTTATGCATTCTATTTTAAATTTGTACAGATGCAGATATATTGTAAAATATTAAATATATATGTTTCCATGAAGAGTCTATATATTATTTTGTTATAGCAATTAATTAATATAAGCCCATGTGAGTAAATGACTTGACAGCTCATGAGAGGCCAGAATTTCAAATTTTACCAAAGATTTAATTTACTTGTGGTGTAAGTCAAGAACTCTAAAAATGGACATTTATAGTTTATTATATATCCAGTCTATTTATTGATGCATATGATGACTGCATGTGTTGGGTTTTGAAAAACTTGACATTTCTCAGCTGTGCACATGACCATTTGGTCCATTTTCACCAATTACTATTAATTCATAGACAATACCTTATTTTATAAAAAAATATTTACATAAATGTATATGATATTATATGGGAATATTGATTTGATCAGAATTTTCATAAATGTATCTTCTATCAACAAAGATATCGATATATGTTGTTTGATGCACATTATTGAGAATAAAATGCATTTATGATATGACGTGATGGAAAATATGTGTTTAAAAAATAAGAAATTTTTTTGAATTTGCGTGTAATATTATTTTATTCAATAATGTGGTTGAAAATGAGTTTTGAAAAAATGTATTTTGGTAAAAATGTGTATCAAACATGTACATAGTTTTTTGGTTGCATATTTTGTTAATTGAGTGTTGAGCAAGTTCAATTATGGAAAATGTATTTCAGTCCTTCACATAGGATACTTAGCCCCTGTGTGTTTCTCATTTTTCATCTATAAAAATAAAAAATATGACCGTTATCTATTACACCAAGTCATCAATTTTAATTTTCTATCTCTTGTGTGGGGGCCCAATAACGGCTATATTTTTCATTCTCATTCTATAATAATGTGGCTCAAACGAGCCCTTAAAAGTATTACAGGAATATTCATGTGCTATTAATTTGTAATTCAATTTTTGACAAAAACTTAACATAATATGTTACTGATTTGTTAACATTAACACATAATAACGGTGGGTAAAATTTAATTTCTGAAACTATGATTTCAAATTGGAAATAATTTATTACTCCAAGAAAGATTCGTGTACGACCTCAAGAAAGATTCGTGTATGACCTCAAGAAAGAACACAAAATATTTTAAAGGAGTACATAAATTAAAATGCCAAGTTAAAAAGAATTATTGCTTTGCTGTAACACCATTAAGAGCCTATTTAAGAGGCAGTCAATTCAAACTTCCTTAAAAAGAGGGTTTACCATTGTCATTGGAAGAAAAATTAGACTTCTGTTTTTTATTTAATTATAAAAACTACATTCATATATCTGTCATCCAACAGGCTACATGTAGACATACAAATTCCTTGACTAGATGGATCTTCTCATCACACCAAGGCCCCCCTTTCCCCTCACCCCACCTACCATCTATAAATATATAAAACCCCGGAATTTCTTGCAAAATCACTTCAACTTGTATTCCCTCCTCAACTCAAAAGAACACGAATATCAAAAGTTTCGTTGAAATTGTTCGTCCGAAAACTTTCCAAAAAGCCAATCATAGGTTTTTCTGTCGATTAACATTGTCTATCATATTTGAGATAATAAATTAGTGATTTATGTTTTCCGATCAAGATATTTGAACGTATTGTAAAAGTGGTGTGAAGATCAAGACTGTCTAAATTTCATCAAGAAGTTTTCTTAATTCTTGCAGCTTTCAAAGAATGGTGAAAAGTACACAAATCAAGATCCAATCAGGCACAGAAAAAGCGAAAAGTACAACTCCATTATCATCTT
>CAIGRN010109555.1:0-26936 GCA_903798345.1 Fraxinus anomala | reverse complement strand
TGATAATTGTATACGAACCAATACTAGTCGAATAACATTCAACTCATAAATCAAGTATATATATAGTGTAAGATAAATGTAAATTCGACACTGATTTCGGTTCTTTTACGAGGCTTCTGTTAGTGTTTCAAATTGGATTCTATTGATTTTTGTTTCTTTAGGATGAACCCCAAACTTTCCATTAAGAGATCAGAAAAGCAAGTTCACAGGGCATTGGAATGAAAAGGAAAAAGAAAGAAGTCAAGTGGAGCTGCAAGCGTAAAAATACTTGGAGAAATTTCTATCAAGCTTGGTTAGGAGTCCAATGCATTCAACGTATCGTAATTCGAAATTATGTACCAGTAGTTGTGTTTGTTTTCATCTGGACTGCCACACTAGGCAGAATCTTGCACTTGAGTGAAATCCCTATTTTCAGCCCCGAAAATTCTATCTATGGTAGGAGTCTTAGGGTCTTCTAGGTCATTTGATACACGGTTTTTGCACCTTAATTTTCGGTCTGTATATACTAGAAACCATCTACTCCATAAGAGAGCTTGGAGGAGATACAAATTTAATCCAAGGGTTCGGTGAATTGAAGAAGAAGAAGAATTGGGGATTTCGAAATTCACGCATAAAGATTCTACAACCTTCTCTTTTCTCTATGCTGATTATTTCAAGCTAAACTCATATTTGTTTGATTACTTCGAATATATAGCTAAATCTTTATTAGCTAGGATGATGATGTAAACCACCCTTTTGAAACTTTAATTTAATTTTCCGTTTTGAACTTTAAATATGAGTAGTGATTGATCACTTGTTATTGATTTTATTGCTTTCGATAATTTAGTCACCAGTTGAATGATTTATGGACTGTATTGATATCGAGGGGTCATATCCATGTTTAGATCAAATAATTAACAAGTACGTTAGTACTAAAAAATTAACAAGTAATATAAATCTCGAGAGATATAAGAACTTTATTTGAAAGAAATTATTAATTAATTTAGGGATATCGTCTTAAACATATTGTCAATTATGTGATTGTTTGAATCAAAATAGATAAGTATAGGTGAAATCAAAGTTATATTTGAAACTTCTCCAAAGTTCTCAAGGTATTTTTAGCTTAACTTTAAGTAATTTTTAGTAAAAATCAATTCATTTAAAATTTTGTATAAAGACTATAATTAATTAGATTCATAACTAAATATAAGTTCTCGTGGAATTAACACTCTATTTAATCTTGATTACTTGTCCACAATATCTTGCACGCAACAAATGACAAATGTGTCAGACATTACTAAACTAGAAGACATGTTGAGAATCAAAAATTTTAAATTACTGAGAATTTTTCAAGGAATATACCACTAAATTACCATTGCAAGATGTCTTTTTTAGTAAATGAGCACTTGTGAAATTTTGCAAAATAACTACTTTTAAATGAAAACTACAGAAAATACCCCAAATGTTATAATTTTTCATAAATCTAACCATTACTTGATAGGTGCACAACTTTTGAGGCAAATCTTGAAAGCTGCTAAGACAATATGACATTTCAATGGTAAGCTGATAATTCGATTACTTAAGATAGTTAGAACTATTTTTCTTCTTTGGAGATGGTTAGAGCTCTCTTATAAGACAATTAGAACTGTCTAGTGTAAATGAGCACTTCTTGTGAAAATTAGCAAAATAACTACTTTTAAATGAACACTACTGAAAATACCCCTAATGTTATAATTTTTCATAAAATCCAATAATTACAAGATAGGTGCACAACTTTTGAGACAAATCTTGAAAGCCGCTAAGACAAGATTCATTTTGGGTGACATTTTGGTGGTAAGATGATAATTCGACTACTTGGATAGTTCCAAGATAGTTAGAACTGTTTTTCTTCTTTGGAGAGGGTTAGAGCTGTCTTCTAAGACAGTTAGAACTGTCTAGCGTACCAATAATTATCTTGAAAAATGAATATTCTCTTTAAAGTTTCCAAAATTGGCTTCAAGCAACTGAAATCTTTATCTGAAACCTAATAGCATAGAATCAACTTTAGAATTTTGATAATTTGCTAGAGCTAAGTCAAAGTTCAAACAAGGATTTATTTATTTATTTGCTAGTTGAGTTATAAACTTGCAAATCCAAATCCAAAATTCAAGATACTTTGTAAAAGTCTAATTTGAACTAAAGGTGCATTTGATTGCATTTATTTTCAGGGAAAATGTTAGTTTTCTATCCAAATTCATAATTTGAAATGTTTGATTGCTATTTTTTTCCATGAAAAATATTTTCTAACTTTTAAAAATATGTCTAATTTTCCTTATTTTTAAGGAAAACATTTTCTTTGGGGGAGTGTGTTTTTGTTTTCCTCAAAACAAGGAAAATATTTTCTTTTCTAGTATATATTTTCTATGTCAATCAACACCCTCTAAATAAACAATATAAGAAAAAGAAAAAGGGAAAATGAATCAACACCAGCATCAGAAATTTCAATGATCTTTCTGTTTCCAAAAAAAAAAAAAAAAAACCCCTCTGGAAACGTTTTCATTTGCGATATACCACATTCGTAGAAAACCCTCATATTTCAAATTATTTGTACGAAAAATCCCCCTGCCGTCCAGATCCGTCAGATTTGCCGTTAAAAACAAAAAAAAAATTGCCAAAATAAAAAAGAAATAATTGCAGTTTTAGTACACCGTTTTTTATGTTTTTACAAATTAAATCATTTTTTATTTGCGCCATCTACAATCCCAAATTTTTAAAAGCTAATTTTCCACCCCACCCCACCCCACTTCATATTCTTCCCCAAAAATCCAGGCAAATCATCTTTCTCAGTAGATCCTTAGCCTCCAACGAAATGGACCAAAAAATCATTGTCGAAAACCTCAATTTCCCTCTTAAAACTGCGACCAAAATCCCACTAATGCTTTTCAATCCCACCCAGGAATTGGTAAAACACATATAGATTAGTCAAACTTAGTGATGTACAAAACTTTCGAACCGAACCCTGAACCAAGTTGAATCGAATCGTGCGTTTCTTCTTAAGTTAAATACCCGAATGAATATTTGAATCGAAAATCGACGGGTTTGGTTCGATTCTCGATTATAGACTAAGAACCGAAGAACCGAATCTCTCTAATTTTTTTTTAATTTTTAATTTTAAACAAGTCAAATTATTTCATTTTTTTTTCTAAATGAATTTGTTAACTAATTAATTTAGCTCAAACGTAAAATATGATTTTACTATTTCTAATTTTTAGTCAGCCCAATTTAATTAAATTGATCTAAATTTTAACTAAATCTTTTATTCTACCGTAATGTCGTTTCTATCGTTCTATTGTTATGAACTGACTATTTTTCTCTTCTTGTGATTTTAACAGTCAGATTTATGAAGAACTCAACAAAGAGATGTGCAAAAGATATCATCAGATTTGACTATGTTATTTTTTAAGAGTTAATATTGAACATGTCATGGTCGAACTAATGTAGCATTGTTGTAAATATAAAATAATTAATTATTGTACGAAACTCGAGAATTGAATAGAACCAAACCAGACTGAACTAAACCGAATGGAACTGAAGCTTAACCCGAACGATTCCATAATTAAATTTGGACTCGACGGGTCCACTTACTAAATACTCGAAAATTTTGGTTAACAGAACTGGATCATATTCAGCCATATCTAAAAGAATCATATTCATCCTCTCAGCATTTACATTTTGCTGAGGGGTATAAAGCACAATTTTGTGTCTTCGAATTCCATTATCTTTGCAAAACTGATCAAATTCAGCATTGCAAAATTTTAAACCATTATGAGTTCTAAGGATCTTAACCTTTTTGGCAGTTTGGTTTTCAATTAGAATCTTCCATGATTTAAACTTCTCAAATGTCTCAGATTTTTGTTTAAGCAAATAAACCCAGACTTTTCTAGAATAATCAAATATTAAGGATAGGAAATATCTATTTCCTCCATAAATGATGGTAGATGAAGGACCCCAAAGGTCATAATGAAGATATTCAAAGGCATAAGTGGATTTACGGTTTCCAGTATTAAAGGTTTGCCTATGTTGTTTCTTTAAAGTGCAGTTCTCACAAAAAGGAATTTTGGACATGCGGTCTTCTCCAAATACCCCCTTCTTGTAGAGAATTTGAAGTCCATTTTCACTCACATGAGCTAATCTTTTATGCCATTTTAGGGTAGAATCAAATTCAACACTAGCAGCTTCAGCAACATGATTTATAATTACATTGACCTTAGTGTCATATATACCATTTCTATTATAACCCTTGAAAATGATAAGTGATCATTTCATCACCTTTAATAAGACATTCCCAAGTTTACCTTACAGGCATATATCATGTAGATCCCCCATGGAGATAAGGTTCTTATACAATTCAGGGACATATATAACACTTTCAAGAGTATAGATATATTCATTATCAAACCTTAAGGTAACATCACCTATTCCTTCCACTTGACAGACTACATTATTTCCCACAACCACTTCACCGCCATTCAGAGCCTTAAAATTGTCCAACCATTGTTTTCTAGGTGTCATATGAAAAGTACAGCCTGAGTCCAAGATCTGCTCTTAGTTCTAATCACTATTATATGCAAATTTTTAGTGTTCAGATCTGTTAAAGGCTTAGTGACAACATATACAACCACAGTATTAGAGTTTAAAGGCTCTACTACATTCCCGTCGTCAACAATATTTTCTTTTGTCTCATTCTTCTTTTTATAACAGTCCTTTATGAAATTGTTTGTTTTTCCATAACCATAACATTTTTTTTATTTCTAGTCTTTGATTTTGATTTACTTCCTCCTCTATTCTTTTTCTTATTACTATTTCTTTGACTACTTTGACCTTCCTGATTCCAATTATGCCTATTCTAATGTCTGCCTCTAGCAAAAAAACTCTCAAACATACTTCCATGTTTCTCAGATTTTAGTTTAAGTTCCTTCTTAAGGAATTGATAATAATATCAGGCCTGAGGGTATCTCTACCATAATTTATGACATTCTTTATATCCTTATGACAGTCTGGAATTACATTTAGAAGGACAAGAACTTTGTATTCTTCAGATACCTTATCCCTTATGTTAGTAATATCCTGGACGAAATTATTAAAGATATATAGGTTATCATCTAAATCATTGTAGGAATCTATCTTAAAACTAAAAAAACATTTCTAAGAGAAACAACTTATTAGGCAATGACTCAGTTAGTTAAGTTCTTCTAACCTATCCCATAATTCCTTAGTGGTGTCATTTTTACCTACTTTCCCTAAAACTTGATCAGCTAAATGCAAAATGATAGAAGTATAAGCTAGTTCATCAGTTTTTTTCTAATCATTAGTCATAGTTTCAGGAAATTTTGCAGTGATTACTTTGGAAGCCTTTTGTTGGACTAAAACAACCCTCATATTTTGTTGCCAGATGGGGAAATCCTCATTTCCATTAAAGATACCAAGTTCAAAAGTGGCAATTGTCATTGTATCACACTGCTTCCCTTTCTTAGAAAAAGATTGAATTAAAAGGTTTTAAAAAAATAGAAAATGAATATAACAGTGACTACAATTAGGGAAATTTCAAATATCATAGCAAAAAAGCCAGTTATCAAATACAAGTACAGGAACTTTCGAGTTATTATATAAGAAAATAGTAAAATCACTTGAATTAATAGAACACGAGTCCTGCACAAGTTATAGCAGCAGGTTAGAACCAAACCAATACCCAAGTTCACCAGGATTCCATGAAACTCAAGTTCTCAAGTCAAAAAAACTCCAAGAAGTATCAAGTTCGAAACAAAAAATACTGAGTTAGGGTTAGAAAGAAGCAAACCAGAATGGTTGTCCTCTAATATGACCACCTAAACGTTTTCCTTACCAGAGATCATAGACAAGTATCAAATAGGTTTAGGTTTTTCACACTTGAAACCCAGATCTAAGATTTCACCTCAAGAAGCACATAGAAACCAAAGATTTCCTTTCAGATCGTGTTACCAGTACCAAGATCCACACCAGAAACACCATATCTAGAAAAATATTGACCTAGGGTTTTAACATATTTCAAATCGAACCAAGTTTATCGCCAGAAAATTAATTTTACAGTAACAGAAGCTCGATCAAAGCCTCGTTATATACCAACGCAGGCTCTGATACAACGATTAATACATATCTTTAAATACACAAATACAGATCGAAGAGAATATACCAAAAAGTCACCCCTAATCGAACCAATCGACATCAAGATTTCTTCAGTCTTAGGCTCAATCAATTATACCCTTCTGTGTCATCAAAGAGGCACGGGACAAATCCAAATCCTCACCAAAACCAGATGCGAGTGGAGCTACTTCAATGGCCAGTAAAACCCACACCACACCAAATGATTTACTCACCAAGAGATCACACAGTCTCTCTTTTTCTCAATAAAAAAAAAGGTTCTACTACACAGAAGTCGAAGATGAAAAGAAGAGAGAATGAAGAAGAAGATGGGTTCAATCGAATATTCTAAACCAAGAGGCACATCACCAAAGAAAATTAATCTCATCCCCATAAGGCAACAAGAAACATACCATTTATACTTATAGCACCAACCATTTATTTGAAATGAATCCAATGGACTAGAGCAACTGACATTCTCTCCATTCAAAATAACACTAAAAGTGTGCTTTGAGAATTCGAGTTATCCGATTGGTTTTGAGCTTGGGTTGTGGGCTATCTCAATGAGTTTATTGGGCAATTTTTAATTTGTCTGGGCCGAAAGGCCATTATCATCATTGCCTAATGTTGAACTGGACCTAGCATCACAGCCCAACACTATTTAAATGCATCAAAATTTTCAGAGATCAACAAGACTAAATGACATATCGAACTAGTGGGATATTATATTTAAGTTCGAGTAGTTTAATTTTCATAATCCAAGCTAGTTCAGAATGACTTCAAAAAATGAACAAATGTCTTTGAGTAAGTATAGGCATTGCTGCTAGAGATACCACGTGTAAGTTGAAGTATATGTTTAGTATACATTACATGATAGAACTCGACAGTATATGTTTGTGTGAATGTACTTAGCATACATATATAATATATATTCAGATTTTGGGCAATTAAAATTTTAAATGTTGCTCTCAATTCTTTTTCAATTTTGGAATCTCAAATGACTTCATAAATAATTATGGAGATTTAATGAGAATTGTCAAGAATCTAAGTTTTGATGGTATGAACACTGGAGAGCCATTTTTTGAATTTGAATCTTCAAATGATTATGCTCGTCAATTGCAATGCAGGTCGACTTTGAAGGCAGTGGTTTTGGTTGTGGTGGTGGTAGAAACGGGCGAAGTCAGTGGTTGTGATAGTAGTTTCAATGTCGATGGTTGTGGCAACGCTGGTAATGAACATAGGTGACGGAATGTGCATAGCGTGGTATTATTCATGCTAGAAAAGTGTAGCACATAGTATTTGTTGGAAAACTAGTGTATAATTATATTTTTTCAACAAAAATGTGCATGCAAATGTAATGAAAATCGGAACTTTCTAGTGCAAAATATCGACTAGAATTTTGACTTACCAAAATCAAAATATATGCATAAAAAATATGCAAAATGCCGACGTACTAGAACGTAGAAAATATAGAAATAGAGGGTGGTGAAATAAAGCAAGATATGTGAATACAAATTTTTTAAAAATAGATTTTGCCCCCTTCACTGATGTTAACATAATCAAATTGATATATTTCACCTAAGATACTACACTTTTTCTAAAATTAATGGAGTACATGATTAATTTTGTCAGATAAATCAAAGTGTTGACAGTACTCTTCACGAACAAAATACGAACTAAAATTGCTCGAACGAAATTTTATTTCTGAAAATAATTCGGATAGAATTTAATTTCAGCAAAATAAAAATAAAGTATATTTTGAAGAGATGAGAAAATTTAGAAATCAGTTTTTTCGTAAATTGATTTGATTTTAGAAAATATGGAATTTGAGTCTCTATTTATAGATTTTCAAATATATTTTCGAAATAGTTCATCTTTTGACATAAATTACTGTGGATCATTAGATCATACATTTTTAAATTTAATGCACCCTATTAAAATGTCAGGACTTTTCATAATCTACCTTTTTGGGTAGTCCCACCCAATTTGAAACAATGTGATTCTTTGATATACATTATTTGTATTTGAAAAGTTGTGACTAATAATGCACCAGTTGGATACTTTTTCAATTTACATATATTTATAATTATCCTGCAAATTTCAATAATCCTCCATATGAATGGAAGAAGTCGACTCAGAATAAGAACGACGAAGAAGAGTGCTACTAAAATATATTGCATTAGGATCGATAACTTTCATTTTGAACATTCCTTAGTAAGAATTTATTGGATTCACTTAGTTAATATGCGAACGCAACATTTTGAACTGTCGATCATTATTATAAACCTATATAATAGATCAAATACATTATATCTCATAATAAACTTTGATTATATTGTATTTACTATTTTGACCCTAAACCTTCTTGGTTTTGCAAATGAACTAGAGAATTTGCCTAAATAAAATTTTCATAGAACCAGCCAAGTTTACACTCATATAGTGATGTTCAATAAAGAGTACTATACAACACTCTACTTATATTATTTATAAGATATAGTCATCATTAAAAGTATAGCTTATCATAACTAATCTTTGATAGGAAGCATATATTTGCAACATAGAAATGAGAGGAGTTAAAACTATGAAGTGCATCTCATTGAGTAATTCATAATTAATTTTCCTGTTGAACCTAGTCTATGGGATTTACAATTGTTAGGTTAGGTTTCCATTAAACTTACACATTAATTTAGGCTTCAAACTCATTTCCTTCTATCCGCAGTCCATACTCTCTAGATAACTAATTTGTAAACAGATTCACTAGGTTATCCTTCGATAAAACAATCAGTATTTTTCCATTTGGTAGCAACTCTCAAATGATATTGCATTACTATGTATATTTGGAAAGTTACCATTATATACTACATTTTATGCCTATCTTGATTATATAATATAACATGCACATATTGTCACCAATTATAAAACCCTTATAAAATTTTTGAAATCATCATGCTTCCATCTAGCTTTATTTAAAACTCAAATTTAATCTTACAATTCGTAAGTTGTATGGAGGATTTCCACAAAACAAGTACATTCTCAATAGTAAAACGTATGTACTAATATATTTTGAACCATTGCATTGGGTATTCAATTTTCAACATCGTGCGTATTTTAAGTTTAACAATGTATTCGTCGTACTGTAGTTTATCATTTCAAATATTTCAAATTCTAATTTGAAGAAGACACCACCACCCCACAAATTCTGAGGTGCAACCGAATGTTAATTGAGAATATTATGAGCACAACAATCATATCCTACAATTTTGGGTAGGACTTAACTTAGCAACACAATATTCATTTTACTATATAAAGTTGAATCATATCATTAATTTTGTTTATCTACTAAATAAATAATTTATTCCACCTTTAGTTAGCATATAAATATCTATGAATGACAATGTCTTACAAATGCTCATGCACTTTCAAATTTAAGATTGTCGATTTTAACTACTTTTGATTTTGGGTCCGTCATCTTTGTATAATTTTTTTGTATAATACAAGGGCTTTCAACATTTGCCCTTTTGAAAATTTTCAATTCTACTCAAAAGACCAAAATTTATATTGGTTTTGTGAATTGATTGAGTTGAATTTGTAATTTCAGAGTGAAGTGAAGGGGAATTGTACAACACTACCAGAGGAGGAAATTCATCAAGTGGGGTGTGAGACTAACAATATTGACAACATTAATCATCATGGGATTTGTGCAATGTGTTTGGATAAGATAGCTCTTCAGGAAACAGCTCTTGTAAAAGGTTGTGAGCATGCCTGCTAGTTTGTCTGAATCTTCTATTATTTACTTGCATTCTTGAAATTCTTGTGTTTGCTAGTGCAGATAAAGTTTTGTGTTAGAGGCATCACTGAGCCCATACCACTTATATGACGAATTTCCTTTTTGGTTTTGATTTCCCAGATTTGGGATTTGCAAATTTGAGATGGGAGTGGGTGGATGGGGGAAGAAGAAGGTAGAAATGAGTTTTTAATTTTAATTATTTGATTTTAGATATTTTATTATAAAAAAATGTAAAGTTACCATTTTAACCTTTTAAAATTAGTCAAAATTATTGTCAATGTTAATTATTTGGTCAATTAACAGTCAAACTAACATAAACCATTCATTTGAATTTCAACTGAGATATTTTGAAAAGTTTGATATCGTGGGTGGCACAAATGAAAGGATTGGGCAAAATCTACTATTTAATGAAAAATTTGGTACCGCTGCTGCGGTTATCCCTAAAAATAACTGTATTTTGAATAGAGGAGAAAATTTAGAAATTATTTTCCCTTGAATTGATTGGGTGTAGGAAATATGGGATTAGGGTCCCTATTTATATATTTTCAAGTGTATTTTTGGAATGGTTGATCTTTTAACATAAATTCATATGGACCATTAGATCACAACTTTTTCAAATTTAATGATATATATTGTAATCTATTAAAAAGTCAAGACGTTTTATAATTTACATTTTTTAATAATCATACACAATTCGAAACAACATCACTCTTTAATATGTACAATTTGCATTCTAAGAGTCGCAACTAATCATTGCACCAATCGAATACTTAATTTAGTTCACACATATTCATAATTATCTCGTAAGTTCCAACGGTATTACAAAAGGTATAATACCTTGTCACAAAAATGTGATAATGGTGTACAAAAAATTTAAAAATTTAAAAAAAAAAATGTAAAACGTTATTTTAAGAAATAGTTTGATTTTTTAGATTATGTTACCCTATTATTTAGAGGAAATTTCATCCTATACCACCTTTAAAAAATATATTCATATTTTACATTTCATATTATTTTAATCCAAAAATACTTTAATTTATGCTGTAATTTTAACAACCAAAAAATAAATTTACTCTTCAAAATTAATCAATACACATGTTATCAACACTCCTCTAAAAAAGCCTTATCAACTCACCCAATACCCAACCCATAATCACTCCATTAATCCCCAAATTACCTCTTTGGTAATATTCCAAAAATAAACATAAACCCCAATCTCTCTCTTCTTCAACATTCCAAAGATATCAAATGCCACCAAATCGATCTCAAAAAATCGTCGGTCACTTTCAAATCGATCTTCTTGATAGTGCATTCTCCTTTTTTTCTCCACAATTTAGGTTTGCAAAACCATTTTACAATCTCCAATTTAGACATTTTGGGTTTGTTTTGCATCTATATAAACCCTAACAAAATTTTGAAATCATCACCATCCTGTAACAAAAATATTTCATTTTAGACATCAATCATTACTATGAAAATAGTGATTTTGGAAATATTTCAAGTACAACGTATACAGTACGGAACATAATTCAACTTTGAGCTAACTGCAAATTCAAGCATATAATGATTAAAAAATAAAAAATCGACAAAGTTGAGACATCAATCATTACTACAAAGATTGTGATTTTTGAAGTTGATAGGTAAGTTCTGATGAATTTTTTCATGGAGGGTAACATTTCTTGGAAGAGGTATAAGATCACATACTTATACAATTTTTTCACAGATTCCACATTTTCCTGAATATCAATTCATCATGAACACAAAGCTAAATTTTCTTTTCTTTAGGAAGCCAACCTCGAAAAGACAAAACATTTTTGTAAACTGAAATTGATTTATGAGGAATTCAACAACATCAAACAAAANACTTATACAATTTTTTCACAGATTCCACATTTTCCTGAATATCAATTCATCATGAACACAAAGCTAAATTTTCTTTTCTTTAGGAAGCCAACCTCGAAAAGACAAAACATTTTTGTAAACTGAAATTGATTTATGAGGAATTCAACAACATCAAACAAAACATGACTTTGAAAAATTGAATGTAAGATTAGTAAATTACATAAACAACGACAAATACAATGTAGGGATTTGGAGTTCGAAGAAATTACTTATACTTATTGAATACTGATTTTCTCAAATAAATTCCTCATTTTCTTGAATATCAATTCATCTTGAACACAAAGCTAAATTTTATTTTCTTTAGGAAGTCAACCTCGAAAAGATAAAACATCTTTGTAAACTAAAATTGACTTATGAGGAATTCAACAACATCAAACAAAACAGGACTTTGAAAAATTGAATGTAAGATTAGTAGATTACATAAACAACGACAAATACAATGTACGAATTTGGAGTTCGAAGAAATTACTTATACTTATTGAATACTGATTTTCTCAAATAATTTCCGTACGAGAAACAGTTCGAGAGAATTCTCAGTCAAGATGTAACACATGATGAAAATCTATGCGTCAATTTTATCACAGACACGAAGTTAGATTCGTCAATTTCACCATTGTTGCTCCAACCTTATCATCAATTTCTCGATTTGAATTTGAATTCCCACGTATTCAGCATTCTCAATTAAGTCCATCAGTTTCTATTGTTCATCGTCAATGTCAATTACGGATGAAAATATGGAAAGTTTTGCTTACAGTAATTGTGATTATCTTTTTAAGTGATGTAGTAATTTCAATTTTTAATTTTAGTAAAGTAGTAAAAAGTGAATTTTTATATATAAGGTATTTGTGAATTTGTTTTTTTCATAAATTTTGACATTTCCGCTGGATTCAAGCCCAACTGAATAGCTTTGGATTGTCCAACTTGGACTAGACTTCAGCTTTGAAGAGTACTGGATTGTCTAACTCTTGGGTCTTATTAAGAAGCCCAATAGACTCTCAGCAATCATGAGGACCATCATTTTTAAAATGGATTTTTGATCCAATAGTTACTATAATTTTTGAGAAAATTACTTGTAATCATGTTTTTTAAGTTTTATTTCATTAGTGAAACATTGTTTTTTTTTTAAAAAAATTTTTTTAGTTCACTAGTGTATTTACTAATTAACATGTCACATATAAATTAAGTCACAATCAAAGGTCATATTAAATCACAATCACACAATTTATAGGTGACAATCATTTACCAAAATTTGTCACGCTCACGTACCACTTGATTCTTAAAAGTTTTTTACAAGCTTATTAATTTTGAAACTGTATTTTTAAATTACTGTATTTATGAAATTTTTCTATAATTTATTAAGCTTTTTTTCTCTATTTACCGGTGTCTTAATATTTTTCATGCATCAAGATACCCGAGAAAAAAAGAAGAAGAAGAAGCTAATTTTAGGAAATAATCGTAGTTTCAAATATTCAAGCAGCAATATGTAAACTCATTGAAAATTTTAAAGTAGTTAATTACAAAACATAAATTATAATATTACAAAATATATTTAATACATTAAACTAAACAAAATTGAAAATAAAAGTTACATGACAATTTTTTATCAATTATCAAGGCGGTCAGTCCACTCCAACGTAGGAAGTGACGCACTATTATTGAATTCTTAATGGGAATCAAGAAGTCACTTGTAGCAGTCCACTATGACAGCATTAAGCTATAATATGCGTCTTATCAGCCTTAGACTCATTATTTTCATTTGGACGGACTCTAGCATAGGTATACTCTTTATTAGAGTTGATCAATTAAATTGTCCAACTATAAAATCGAATCGAATTCATTTTTTATTTTTATTTTTTTGGTAGTGTTTAGTTTAAATCTATATGAATTCATTAATGTTTTGATTTCGAAACGAACCAAACTGCATCGAAGTGATTTGATTTAAGTTTCAATTTTTGTAAATCGTTTCAAACCGTCGAATCGTTTACAAAAAGAAAATTATGAAAAATAAATTAATTTAAATTTTATCCAACCAATTAAAGCTAAAACATCTCAATTTGGTGGACCATATTCATCAATCGTCCTTCACAATTGGGTAAATGATTAAATCTAAATTCAAACTCACTCCATTTCATTTTTATCTATTAATAATTTTTTTGAATTTCTGCTCAATTTCAAGGTCAGTTTACCCAATTTTTTTTATTTGACTTTTTGGTAATTGTTTGATATATCTTAATGGTAATTTTGTTGTTTTGTTCTAATTTATGTTGGGCTCCCTTCAATTTTTAACTGAATAGTATTTTTCTATTTATTTGCGGTAGAAGCATGGGATGATTAAAAGAAAATTCCAGAATGTATTTTCGTATTTCATCTTTCTATTCATTTTATCATTTAATTATAATTAATGAATACATTTGCTATATTATTATCCTTGTGCAGATAATGAATTATGTGTTACAATTGGATGTTGCACCAATTGGTATCGATTAAGATGTTAGAACTAAATTGTTTATACCATTTGTTGCATTGTGATTATTAAAGTGTAGAACTTTTATTTATAATATTTATAATCATACTAATATTTATGTTTTAAAGTGATTTTAGCTCTTGTTTGATTCCCAATTTTTTCAAAATATATTTTTCTCTTTCTTCTTTTCAATCACACGTTTTTTAATAAAATAATATTACACTCAACCCAAAAAAATTTCTTTCATTTTTAACCACACATTCTCTATCAATTTACTATTCCAAAATACATTATACACCAAAATGAGCTCCAACATGATATATATGATTTAACTTCTTGTGACTTGTGAGCAAAAAGCCAGAAACCCTCATCCACAACCTCAACGCCTCCTGTGAGCAGAAAGCTAGAAACGGAACTTGGTTACTCGGATGGACATCCAACGGAGACAGACGTCAGTGGACAGACACTGGACAGTGAGTCTCCTTCATTGTTCTTTTACAGATTTGTTTTTGTTGGCTTTTGAAATTTTGAATTGGTATTTTGTGTTATTTTTTATTTATGACTTATTAGTTATGAATAATGATTTATGTTCTATGAGTAATGAGTTAATTGGCAATTTGACATTCAAATGAAAATTGTGATTTGTGAATATGTGATTTATGAATCTGTAATATGAGAATTTATTATTTAGGTTTAGTAATTTAGGTTTTAGGGTTAAAAAAAATTCAATTGAGAATCAGTGATTTAGGAATTTGGGGTTTAGAGTTAATAAACGACATCGCTATTACGATCGTTGATTATTGACAGCCAACAGTCAACATTAAAGGCCCGCCTTAGCTGAACTTTAACCCTGGACTCGCTCCTGCCTCAATATGTGGATGTGGATGGATGTTTCAAAAAAGAAGCTTACTTAGAATGAAGTGATTGAACCAATATCGGGACAAGAACTGTGGCCAGGTTTGGAAACGAAACCTTTAAAGCCACTAGAAAAGAAAAACAAGTTGGGAGAATGAACCATCTGGCGGAGTCAAGTACACAAGAACATGCATGCAAATGACTTGTGAAGAGTATGGACAGACATGATATAACAAGAGGAGGTGTAATGTACCGCTGCATGTCATGGAACAGAACAGATCCAAGATAAAGTGAGGTGCATCTGCATCAACAGACAACCATCCATAAAAGAAGGAAGTGAGGAACCACGAGAAATGCTACATGTGCTGTAATTTGTCAGGTTGCAAGAATTCATTGGATTTTGGAAAAAAAAAAAAAAATGGTTACTTAAATACTCATGATGGGATTTGTATTTAGCGATGGTGTATGTTATTGGCCATGATGTATTTCATTAATATTTTGTGTTTATGAGTAATTTGTCTACCTTTATACATCTTGCTGAATGCTGATTAACTTATTAAATTTGTTAAGAAATATGTTCAATTCTTTATGTCTACAGTAACACGAAGGGGCTTAAGCTCAAAGACTTACAAAAGGTTTGGTACTACAAGCGTTTCAAATTAAAAAGGTTAGGGACCTTTGCTGCGCCATTTTAAAATTGTTTGGGACTTGTGTTACGCCAAGTAAAAAAGGTTTGGGACTTGCACTGCTTTTACTACTTAAAACTTACACATGCAAATTAACATGAAGAAGGAAGGTAAGAAAATGAAAGAAAACATTAAAACACTTCATGATCAAAAGTTGCATTACAATGCAAAATCCAGCATAACAAATCTGGCTCAAAAATCCATTCCCATTTCAGATATAGCTCTAAATCTAATATCGATTACAATTCTAACTATAGATCCACTTTACAATGATGCCACGTACAAATTCAAAATCCTTATTTTCTAGAGACTATTGTTGATGATACAAATCGAATCAACAAATTCTACTCACCTATCTATATTTTTACTTCCTAAACACACTAATTTGGATGTTCAAATTGGAGCAAGAAGTAAAATAATTATTTGAGAGAGATATTTAAAATGCATGTCTTTTTCTTCAAATGAAGGAATATTTATAGATTTCCCTTCAATTTTGGGGGTAATTTGGTTCTTTTGAGAGAATGACATATGATGGCTCCTTATTGGCTATCTTCTAAGTGATGCGATTAAGAATCACACTATTATTTACTTGCCCACATGTTCTTTATTGACAAGCTGTTGTCAGTTTTAATACGAAATATGGTTCGTAATCTTCAGGCGAATCTTCTATTTCTTTGTTGCCCTCGCGTCTCGCTTTGTATTTCGACTAACAACTAGCTGGCTTTGCGAACTGCACTTCAAGGATTAACAACTAGTTCTTGTAAAATGGAGGGTTCTAATTTCAGTTTTCATCGCCCGCTTTGAGAGAAGAAAACCACAAATCAATTCAATCACATAATATGAAAGAGAGAAAACTATTTACTTAAGCAAAATAGGAGGGAAACAAATAATGCATTTTGGATGGAAGTTAGAAATAGTAGAGAGGCATTTTTCCTTTTATTGGAGTGGTAAAAATTAGGTCAAATTCTTGACTTCTGGTCAACTAATTTGCCTTTGGATAGAAATTGGCTAGGTGTCCTTATGTCGCATATTTATTGAAAGTTATGGGATGTAACCATTATGATTTAAAGGTTTGAATTGTGTTGTACATTTTTGAAAGATTTGGAATCTTTAAATTCTTGTAGTGGATCAAAATAATTTGTTATAACGTGTTGATAATGACGTTTGTGCTGAACATATAAAAGAAATTAAAATCCTATTTATTATACGGTTCAAGCACGTAGTTAGGCTAATGGCGAAAAGACGTTCGTTTTGACAATACTTCATATATAAGCAAAGGTCATTTCAAGAGAAAGTTTTGGAAAGGTGATTATGCACCGCAAACAAATGCGTAGTGTTCATCATTCCACGTAGTGAGAGCAATTTCTAATAAATTGGTCATTGACTTTAATTCACAAAGGACTTAAAATTAGTTACAATTAATTTGACTGCTTAAAATGTAATTATCTTTTAGAAAATAAAATATTTGCAGGAAATTTGACTTGGTAAATGAGTGTTGATTTTAGTCGAAAAAGGGACATGGAACTTCGATCAACTTTTATAATAAAATAACCACCTCAAAAAAAAAAAAAATTTAATTCATTGAAAGTAAATTTGACAGTTGCAAAATTGGGGATCAATGCTGTTTTATATTCTTTAATTAATTGAGAACCAGATTCTATTATAAAAATATTTTGATATTTATTGGTTACCATGATGTATGTTTATGTTACTTTTGAACTCTCTTTTATTGCTAACTTTGGTTGTAGAATCAACTTATATACTTAGGCATATTCAATTATTATAAAATAAATGAATGAATTTTCATCTTTATGAAACTTTATGTTTTAGACGAAATGATCGTTTCAAGTCATATAATAGTTGCTTAAGATCTCATTCTTGATCACTTAGTTATAACAATTATGTTTGGCACAATAGCCGTTCAATTATTTACTATAAAAATATCAAAAAGCCGACCAAACCAATCAAACCGAACCGGCTCGGGTTGGCATGGGTCGACTTGACAAAGGTAAGGTTTGGTTTAGTTTGGTTTTCCATTTTCCAAAACTATGATGGGTCGGTCCAGCCATAATTTGAAACCTCAACCCTCTGGTTAACCGAACCAACCCAATCCATTATGTGTAAATGGAAAAAAAAAAAAAAAGAAAAAAAAAATTAATAAGTTATAATTTTATAACTATATTTCGATTCCCTTCAATATGATATTGCTAGTAAGTATTGGAATTGAGAATTTCTTTCACAAGTTATTAGCCTTTTTTTTTCCCTACTTAGACAGTCAGACTACATAATACATAAAAAAACAACAAAAATTTTAAGTTTTCTGTTGATTTGTTTCCATTAAATTGATTTTATTCGTTAGTCAATAGTTCTTGTAATATAAAGTTATTTAGTAATTTTAGTTCTTGTAATTTAAGTGGGCCCAAAATTCAAATAATTTAAAAAAAAAATCAATTTGAACTAAAAGTTTAAACCGGCTAATCGAACCGAACCGAACGAAATCGAACCGATTTAATTTGGGACGGTTCAGTTTAAGAATTAGAGTGTGTTGGTTTGGGTTGAAATTCACCCAAATCGATTAATTTGGGTTTGGTTTCAGGTTAGGGTCAAAATCGACCCAAGTCAAACTACGTTCAATGGATTGACAGGTCTGGATTGACATAACGTGAAAAGAAAACCTATAATCATAGGGTATCAAGCTAGCAAATATCAAAACGTTCCTAGGTAAGATGATCCAATTATGTTTACGCTTTGGATTCGACAATTTTATTGGATCAATTAAGGGTCATCTGGAATCAAAATTGAAAAGGGACCTCATTCTCCACTTCTACCTTCTTCTTTTTTTTTCTTTTTTAAAATTGATTTTGCACTAACCAATTAGATGGATTACTAAATTTGGCCATGAAATATAAGCATATCATAGAAGTGTCAGTTTCAAAGTAAAAGATCTGGTAAAATCGTTTTTGGCCAAGGGTTTAACGTAGACTCTTACCAATTCATAGAAAAGTCGAGAGAGTTTTTCATTTCAATCAAGTTTATCTATGTTATTATATAGTATAAAAATTATGTGAATACGTAACGTAGGAATCATCTTATATATTTGTGTATATAATCAGATTAGTTATACGATTTGCCTTTCAAAGGAAAGGGCATTTCATACTATGTGAAGGAACTAGTGCAAGTCCTAGCCCGGGGAGTTCAATCCCTTTCTAGAGCTCGAGCATTCAGAAAAACTAAAATGGATAGATTCGATCAAATATTCTCTATGTACACACAAAAGTATCTCGCATAAAATATAAGGTACTTATTCTAAATAATCTAACTATGGTAATGTGGTTCATCATATCTAATATTTCTTAACCATTCTAAATAATCTAACTATGGTAATGTGGTTCATCATATCTAATATTTCTTAACCACCCTATAAATAAGAAATTAATACATCTAACCTTGCTTGTCCATAATCAATCATTATGTGAGCTCAAAGTCAAAAAAAAAAAAATTATTTTTTATTTTTTTTTATTTTTTGAAAATCTTGATTGATAGAACATGCAAATTATTCTCAACCCACAAATCATTAACGAAATTGTACTTAATTATCAAAATAATGAATTTGAATCAAAACTGTTTTTACACGCCTAAAAGATACCCCCACTAATTATTAATATGTCCAAACATTTGATTATTTAAGACACGTGGATGATTTTAGATTGTAAAATTGGAATATCCCACCCCACCCCACCCCACCCCACCCTACATTTTTGCGATGATCGCGACGATTTTAAGGGGTTTATAGGGGATGTAGAGAGGTGGTGTTATAGGCATAGTTTCAAGCCTTGTCATTGGTAGGAAGTAGAGAAAAAGTCATCTAATTTGAACCAATGAAATCAAAGTGAACAAATGGGTGCATTTAAGTCACTAATAATGACATTATCTGTTCAAAGTATTTAGGGTTACTGTCATTTTCATGAATGTGGTTGTCAAAAGGACTTGTCTTTGGGTTTTGTTATCAAAGTGCGTTGCTTTTGGCCAAATTCAAGGAATTCTATTCAACTTATTGAATACCATGCAAAAACGAGTAATCTACCTGTACAATAAATAAATAAATAAATATATATATATATAAAATAAAAAAAAATTTGATACGTTGAACTGATCAAAAATATTAAAGAGATATTGAGTTGTCATGTTCAATTCTTCGGTACTCTTTAATTCGGCATATCAAATACGTGTCAAAATAGAATTTTGAACGTATAAGTCATATGAATGTGCCATTTGCCTAACTATATCTTTCAAAAGCATTCTCCTAAAGACAGAGAGAAGAACACAAGGGATACGTCTCTTCCATTGACCCTTATTCTTGGCTTTACATGCTATTTGACTTCATCCATAAGACAAAGAGAACACTTATATTTACATGGTCAATGAATAAATTATGATACGCATCTACGTCTAAATTTTTTTATCCTTAATTAATTTCGTAATTGGAAAACCCCACAATGTATTTTCCTATTTGTTATTTTTCTTAAGTTGTTAAATTATAAAAAGAAAATGCATATTTTTAATGTTATTAGGTAACTGATTTTGTCTATACTGATTTGAATGATAATAAAGAGGTTGGATATAAGTTACACCATCAAATTCGAATAATAATAAAGAGTTTGGATATATGTTATGCCATCAAATGAAAAACAATTTCGAATATGTCTTGTATACGAACAAGGAAGTTATAAGTATTAAGAATTAGAATTCCATTTTAAAATGTCAACATTATTAAGAGAAGTAATATTAATCTTTATATGTTGATCTATATTTTTATCTTTATTCGATGTGAGATAATCCCTTAACATGCCTCTACAAAATAGTAGCTCGTTTGAGCAAATCAATCTTGAAATTCGCATGATCATTTTTTGAGTTTTAATTAGATCAAATCGCTCATTAGAGTTTAATGTGATATGATACCATATTAAAACTTGAAGTTCAATTTTAAAAGATCGACAATATTAAGATAAGTAATTCAAGTCATTATATGTTGATCTATATTTTTATTTTTATTCGATATGAGATTTATCCTTTAACAATAAGTAGTACAACTATAAATCTCATGGAGAGTTTGATCGTTGGCAGCATGCTTAATACATATGTTGTAAAATAAAAAAAAATACCAGAATCGCTCTGATACCACTTGTTGTGAAACAAACAAGATATCTCTTTTTAGAAGAATTATTAATATGTCTGATCGTTGTTAGCAATGTTGAAAATATAATAATTATGTATTGTTTGAATACAACTTGATGAAACCAACAATTGGAATGAATTGTTGATGACAAAGAGAACACTTATATTTACATGGTCAATGAATAAATTATGATACGCATCTATGTCTAAATTTTTTTATCCTTAATTAATTTCGTAAATGGAAAACCCCACAATGTATTTTCCTATTTGTTATTTTTCTTAAGTTGTTAAATTGTAAAAAGAAAATGCTTATTAGGTAACTGATTTTGTCTATACTGATTCGAGTGATAATAAAGAGCTTGGATATAAGTTACGCCATCAAATGAAAGACAATTTCAAAACCGTCTTGTCTACGAACAAGGAAGTTATAAGTATTAAGAATTGAAGTTCTATTTTAAAAAGTTAACTTTATTGAGAGAAATAATCTTAGTCTTTATATGCTGGTCAATATTTGAGTTTTAAGCAGATCGAATCGTTTGTTAGAGTTTAATATGATCTGATACCATATTAAGACTTGAAATTCCAACTTAAAAAGTGAACTTTATTAAGAGAAGTAGTTCAAATCTTTATATATTGGTCTATATTTTTCATCTTTATTCGATGTGAAATTTATCCCTTAACAATAAGTTATACAACTATAAATCTCATGAAGAATTTGATCGTTGACAGCATGCTTAATACATGAAAGTCGGACGGTGTTTGCAATCACTTTTTAATTGACATTTATATTATAAGATTCAAGGTTGATGGTAAGGAACAATTTTGCAAACTTTTATTTAATTTCTAGCAAATAAAATCCTTCTTTTTTTGTTCTTTGAGGGATAAATTAATAAATAAATAGGAGACAATATGGTGTTAGGAATATTTTCTTTTGGGAAAAATTGATCATAATTCCACTTTAGTTGTAAAAATGGGCCCCTTTGCCCGATAATTCCCACACTGTGCTAATAGCAAAAACCATACATGTCACATGGGTAGCCCCCCACGCACACCCCACATTCACTTTCTTTATAACACCCAAAAATAATAATAATAATAATAATAATAATAATAATAATAATAATAATAAATTGAAAGAGTGAAGGGAAAAAAATATATAATAAAGCCGATTCCAACATCTCATTCACATTTGCTTGCAAGAGATGATTTTCCTTCCTTTATTGTTCCTTAAATGAATTAGATTTGCATAGCATCTTGTTAATAATAGATTAAAAAGACCGAAGCAAATTAAAAAAATATTTTTATTTATTTCTTGATTATTTCCTAATTCCAACATCTCATTCACATTTGCTTGCAAGGGATGATTTTCCTTTATTGTTCCTTAAAAGAATTGGATTTGCATAGCATCTTGTTATTCTTTTTAACATCGTACGCTTTCTTTCTCGTCCACACATATTTAAGTAATAGTTAAAAAGATATATATCCCGAGTTGCTAAACACGGAAGAATAACCTGCATACATATCTATGCGAAATTTAAGTACAAATTCTCTCTCGTGATCAAAATAACATACTCAACTTGAACACGAATCATACATATCATAATAAATTTTTCCTACCTTCGTTGTTTCTTTTTCCTTGAATGAATTGAATTTGTAACGTAGCTTGTTATTCTTCTAAACATTGTATGTAAACAATGTACGTTTTCTATCTCGTCCAATAATAATTATTAGTCAAGAAAACATATATTCCAAATTGTTAAATGCAAGAGAATAACCTACGTACATATCTCAAACTAAGCCCCTGTTTGACACCCATAAAAATAAATAAAGAACTAATAAAGGTAATTCCAACATCTCATTCACATTTGCTTGCAAGGGATGATTTTCCTTTTGTTCCTTAAAAGAATTGGATTTGCATAGCATCTTGTTATTCTTTTTAACATCGTACGCTTTCTTTCTCGTCCACACATATTTAAGTAATAGTTAAAAAGACATACATCCCGAGTTGCTAAACACGGAAGAATAACCTGCATACATATCTATGCAAAATTTAAGTACAAATTCTCTCTCGTGATCAAAATAACATATTCAACTCGAGCACGAATCATACATATTATAATAAATTTTTCATACCTTCGTTGTTTCTTTTTCCTTGAATGAATTGAATTTGTAACGTAGCTTGTTATTCTTCTAAACATTGTATGTAAACAATGTACGTTTTCTATCTCGTCCACAAATAATTATTAGTTAAGAAAACATATATTCCAAATTGTTAAATGCGAGAGAATAACCTACGTACATATCTCAAACTAAATATCCGAAACTTAAATACAAATAATCTCGATCAAAATAACATTCTCAACTTGCACCAAAATCACACGTATATATATAAAACATTGTAACGTGATTATCTAATAGTTTGTTATGAGTTGGAATTAGCTTTCTCACATCTAATAATGCTTGACACGTCCACATGTCTTTAGACAAGTGGTTGACATGTGGAGGGATTTGATTGGAATGATATGAATGAGGTGAACAATTGGAATTCGCTACTTTTTAGACAAGTGGTTGACACGTGGAGGGATTTGATTGGAATGATATGAATGAGGTGAACAATTGGAATTCGCTACTTTGACAAAAATTTATGATAGATGCAGTTACATAATCTCAGTTGACAACATATCATTTGATAGAAATGTTGACTATGTTTAAAATAATTCAATGATGAATGTCATGTGATATTATGTTATGGGTGTTATGTCAATCGCTATTTAATTATGTCAACAATTATGTTACTGTACCATAATTCACAAGTATTAGTGCATGTCAAAACCCTTTTGCCTCTAGAGACAATGGGCTTGCTTCGTTTTCAAGTTTGTTTTATTATTCTATATTTAACACTAATTATATACATTTATACTTGCTCCACGTCCGATCATGTGTGCACGTGTCCGTTTTTAAAACTCCCCAAAAAATTAAAAAAAAAAAAAAAAAAAACCTCGATCAAAAGCATAAACAAATTTTATTTTACTTATTGCTAAACATTACATACGTGACCTTCAGATATACAGTTTCGATAATTAAGGTTAAGGGTGGGTTTGGTAAGTATTTAAAAAAAAATAAAAAATTAAAGCTGCTGATTAGATTAAGAAGCTGGTTTTGAAATCGCTCGAATAATTTTCTAAAAATAATTTGTCTAACCATGATAGTTGTTAAAGGATAGCTTCATCGAGAGGCTCGTTCATAAGAAAACGGGAGCAAAAACAGAAATTCTGTCGAGAAAATCCTAAATAAGCCGAGTCATTCTTTAGCAAGTTGGTGTACTTAACTAGTATATAGCTTAGGTAGTGATAATACCACGACATTAATTTAATCAAAAGTAGAATTAAAAAAATTAATTTTAAATTTCTAATTAAGCCTACAAGGGAAATAAAGCCGGCACAGGCGGAAATTCTAACACCTGTAATCCTAGTTAATTAATTATTTGATATTAGTACAAAATAATTAAAGGTTTTGACAGAGATTAGATTATTAAAATGAGTAATTATTAATTAAAAATAAAGATTAGGTGCTTTTGGCGACACCTGTTTATGGTTATTGTTCCCACATGTGCCCCGAAAGTAAAATCCACCACCACACGTGCGAACTGGTTAGAAATCGAAATGTGTGTGTGTGTGTTTTTTTTTTTTTTTTTTAAATATAAGTCAAAAAATTATTAAAATTTGCTTAGATTAGATGATGCCTTTTTGATTAGGCAACGCCTAATACTACAAAAAAAGGTGATTAGATCAAGGTCACCTTTTGTGATTGAACCAATTAATGGTGCAAAGTTTCATTTGTTAACAATTTATAATGAAGAATAAAATGGGAAAAAAAGTTTATCTTTTAAGGGAAAAGAGGGAAAGTTTCATCAATATTAATCATATACTTGGTTTAACGTTTTCCATGGCAATATTAATTTCGTAAAAACACAAAACTTTTTTGGTACTTCGATACATAAAAATCATGTTAACTCGACGCAAGAAGGGAAATTTCAACTATCAATTTGATTATTTAATTGATCACAGTATCCCATTCCGAACCAGCCATCATTATTGCACTATTGTCACCTCCATCGTCGATTTGCACCACAAATTTGAAAGATCAATGCTATTTGTCATCATGATTACCCTATCGGATAATGCAAAAGCATTAAATGATAGATCCAATTAAATATAGAGACATGAAAATCATGTCACTAGATATATCATTCAATGCATCTGAACATGATGATCTATCATCATGACGGTAAATTACTCAATTACGACAAATTCCAAACCCTTACTACCTGGCCCTATCATTGATCTACACTATCTACTGTTAAAATACAAATTCACAAACAACTGGAACAGTTCAAGTTGGACGTAGCAGACGTGTTAGCCTAGATCATTTGTGATTTTGCTGGTTTGTGGTTATTGGGGGTTGTGGTTTTGTTGATTTCGGGTGACAATTTTGTGACGGTTGAAATTGTGGCATTGGTAGTGGTGGAAATTGAACATAAAGTAACACATTGTGTTACTCTTTTGTGAACTTTTGATTTTAACTAAAAGTGACAGTTTTTTCAATTTGTTATGGTACCTCAATATTTTAAATCTTTTCATACTATAGTAGGGTATTTGTAAAATGTTCTCGTTTAATTTTCAAATCTGTTATAGATAACATAAATAACCAACACATGAGACTACTCATTAACAAAATTGACATTGTAAGATGAAATTCTGATTTTAATACAATCGTCGAGCTCCAAAGTCGTCTTATTGCTAACAAAATTCAATATCTATGATCAATTGAGTTTGACAAGTTCGTATTCACTCCCCCATTCTATTTACATTATGAGAAAAAGTGAAGGAAAACTCTAATTTCTTACCATCCTTGTGTTAATTTTAACTTAATCATAGAAGTGAGATAAAGTATCTCTTCACAAATGTAGTCGTCATTTTACAAATATTTTTAGTATTTATTGTGAGAGATTGTTCGAAGTGAAAATGATTATTTTAGAGAATGTATAGTTAAAAAGTAGAAAAACGTTATGGGTTCATGTGAAAATTTATTTTAGTGAGAAATTATGTGGTTGAAAATGAGTTTGAGAAAAAATAATTTTCAATAAATTGTACCGAAAAAACACTTAATAAAAGTTAGTTTATAAAATAGTCCAGAAAATTCCGAACAAATTTTGACGTTAATAATATTAGTAGTAATAACTAACAGTAATTTAAATAAAGTGAAATTTTCTATACTTAGATACCAGATGATTGGTATATTAAGAAAATAGATAATAAATAAATAAATCAATTATAATTCTTTTTTTTTTTTCCTTTACTGAACTCTCCTTTTTTTTATTACCAATTATTTTTCAGTCCCCTACACTTCGCCGCATCCACGTCTTTCAAACTAAAATGACATTTTTAATTCCTATTTATTGACTTCGCTAGAATTTCACTTGTCATTTAATTATTATTTTTTTCAGATTTTTTTTCTTATATAAACAAATTCATTTTTTCAAAAAAGTGAACTATTTAATTACGAAATCTAGAGGACACAGGTGTCAATTGCTCAACTCGATCTAATTCAGCACCGACACGCTTATCCACACATCATAAATCCAATTTTGAAATGCTTCTCTACGTATCCCAATAACTTAATTGATAAAAATGTATAGAAATAAACAGTATTAAAAAGAAAAATAAGTTAAAATTGTATCTATAATTCTATCGAGTACCATCAATTACATTGTGTTGTACAATCATGAATATAATCAAAGAAAATATGACAAAATCTTGTATCTTAGTGTATACCAAACATGGCGTAAAATATGTTGTTTATCATATTAATTTCACCTATCACATTAGTATAATCCATAATGAGACCAAAAAAAAAGGGGGGAGAGAGAGAG
>CAIGRN010109533.1:0-16095 GCA_903798345.1 Fraxinus anomala | reverse complement strand
AATTACTGATGTCATCATATATCAAGCGATGTTATTTATATTAATGTTTTATATTAACACCAAAAATCTATAACTAAGTAATACCAATTTCCTTAGTTGACAGCATAAAAATTATTATTTTTTAATTCGTTTAATAATCTCTCTCAAGTAGAAATAAACATAACTCACATATGACCTTCTTATTTCTATGAAGGATGTGAACATGCTACTATGCATTAGAATACAAGAACATTAAAAAAGATGATATAAAACATAAAGGTATATCTATATTCAATATTTGGCTTTATAATGAATGTTACTACGTGTCAAATTCATACCATTCTATCGAATGTTAATAAAAATCGAAAGACAATTAAACTATCGATCGATTAATTGAAAATATTAAACTAATTACAATCATTCGAAATCAAACATGTATTTAATGTCCGATCCAAAATTGAATATAGAAATATCAAAACATAAGGTTTAACGTATCCTAACGTCCATACAATTAGACAAACACCAAAGTAATTACAAGACAAACAATTAAATTGATACAACATCACTCGGAATTAAAGTTGGAAAGAAGATAGAAAGAAATCCTAAGAATCTTGAATCACTTCAATGGCTCCTAGATCAATATCCCTTGCTTCTTCTTCTTCTTTGTCAACTTAAGAAATAGATGTATGAAGTGTACAAGAATGTGTTTTGTAACACAACTTCTATTAAGACTTTGAAAGAATACGAGTTTTTAGATCGAAAGCTTCCTCTTTGGTTCTTCTACTTTGCAATAGTATGAGCCTCATTTGGCTTGAAAAAATTTCTATATTGAATCCCCACAAGCCTTGTGTAATTATTGAATGGATATAAGTATTTATAGACAAAGTATTAAGTTAAAAATCGTGCCCTATTTAATTTTTACGAAAGGAGTTGATTCAAATAAGGAAAACAAATTTCTCTATCAGAAGAAGTCTATGCGATCACACAGCCAATTGGCTTGTGATTGCACATTTGGGCATTTTTCTTGCTTTAGAAGATTAAGACCTTGGAATCGCAAGGGCATAAGTTTGCCACCTAGTNTTTTACGAAAGGAGTTGATTCAAATAAGGAAAACAAATTTCTCTATCAGAAGAAGTCTATGCGATCACACAGCCAATTGGCTTGTGATTGCACATTTGGGCATTTTTCTTGCTTTAGAAGATTAAGACCTTGGAATCGCAAGGGCATAAGTTTGCCACCTAGTTCATTTTGGTCCCCACTTCTTCTCTTGGTGCTGCTTGAGTCATTCGTATGTGCAATTTTGGTCATTTATCTTCTAATATTCACACTTTAATCATCAACATTCTAAAATCATCAGCAATTGATTCGATGCATGCTCCAAAAGTTTGCTATTTAGTTCTCAAACTTTTCAATAGTTGAATTTAACTTCTGAAATGTATGATTTTTTTCGATTGCTCTAAAGGATTGATTGGGAGTTTTGGCGTACCAATTATGGACATTTTTAAAGTATCGAATTTGAACGTTTATGAGCAGACCAATTTTGAATGGTTTTAGTAACAATTTTTGAAACCGTTCAACACATACTTAGGAGTTTATTATCTACCAATTCTGAAATTTTTTTAAAAAAATAAAATTACATATATGCCCACATTTAAAAGAATAACATAAATGTCACGTTAATGACAATATCAATAAATTCCACAAGTAAATGGCGACTGCAAGACCATTCTTAACTATTTCAATAGACAATTTTTCCAATGGACATAGAAGGATTCAATGGACTCTTTCAATGACTACAACCCCTTCAATGAACATAGAATGATTGTATTAATTTTTCGTAGACTATTTCTATCTTTTATGGTACGCAATTCTCTTCCCTTTTTTTTTTATAAAAACAATCACACTTAGCCATTGTTTGATAGCTATTATTTTTTGAAAATTTTTTTCCTACATGTTTATTTTTAACCACACATTCACATAATAAAATATTAGCATGTAAATTCAAAATTTTTCCTTATATTTTAACTAAATAGTCTCCTAAAAATTATTATTCAAAAAAAAATTTCCCAAATAATTGCCATCAAATATGGCCTTTTAAAGATTAATAACGCATTACACATCTACATATCAAAAGTAATAAAACTTATAGGGTATTAATAGCGAGTCATACATATTAAACATTAAACAAAGAGAACATACAGATAAGTGGCATTTTATGCCTGTTCAAATTAGAGCAATGCTGGGTGTACACTCTTGGGTGACAGCTCTCTCCCAAAAGGGTAGGGCCCCCAATTTAAAAAATCACGTGCCTCACCTTTTTGTGATAGGTCTTTCAAAGGTGTACACTCAGCACTTTCTTCAAATTATATGATTTTTACATTGTATTTGCTATTGAGTTACTAATAAACTCTCCTTTTGCTGCATACGGAGATGTACATGATAAGATCATCATTATAAAGATAGTGATGATTTTTTAATTTTTATTTTTTTGCATACGTAAGTTAGGATAAATTTGATAATAATTATCCTAAAGGGGGGTACAATTGAGAGAGAATTTGAGAAAGGGTCAAAACCAACCGATTGGTGGGTTGGAAACAGTCAAAATTACACTGTATCGATTTTGAATGGTTTTCAAACCATCCAAAATCGATGCCCAAAAAAATTAACAAATACCAATTTTTCCAAACCTTCATAATAAAAAAAACTCCCAAGCAGGCCCCTAATGGTTCTTCTAATTGATCATGTGTTAGATGATTTTCATTTTGTTCTGATTCAACCCTACTAAAAGCTCCAAAAGTTGTATTCATGCGATTACGTTCAAATTGGGGTTTATATGTAATTAACAAATTTTACACAAAATTAAATAGATATTCACTTAATATATCAATAAATATGAGTGGACGTAGTTTGATTCAGTGCAATTTTGAATGAAATCGAATCGAACCGAGTATAAATGAGAATCTTAAAAATGAAACCATTGATTTCATATTCAACTATAAAATTGAATTGGAACCGAACCAGCCGATTCCGATTCGGTCCAGCCCAATTCTTTATATCGAAAAAAAATTATAAAAATAAAGTATGAAATTACTTATCAAATTGAAAATAGACAAAAATAGTTAATGAAATCACTTATCATTCTTGTAATCTAATAATACAAAATATCAATTGAACAAGGCAACAAACAAAAATCCACTTCAAAGTTCATGATCAACTTATAAAAGCGAAAAAAATGATAAACTATTAAATATAGTATAAACACTAAAATCTCGATCGCAAATTAATTTTCAAGAGAATTCATATGGCAATAGCCTAATTATCTTTAATAATTTTCAAGGATCATAATTCTTGATGGCCTACCACTTTTAAAACAACGAGAAGTTTGAATACTTATTAAATGTTGAACTAACAATAAATTTTTCCTATTTTGTTGCATTAAAACTATGAATTTGTAAAATATTTATAAAATTATTTAAACTTGAATTTCGTTTACATATTAACCAAAAAAAAAGAAGAAGAAGGAGAATCATATTGTGAATGAAATTTTAACGTAAAATAATTTTGGGGTCTAGCGTTCAAAGATCTAATGTATTTTGGTGCAAGCTAAAAGATAAATTTGGGAAAATCGAATTCACTGCTAGTTCTCAAAGCATTATCGAGAATCGGACCAAAATCGAGCTATTTTCAATGTATGGTCCCAAAATTGACCCATTTAGTAGAGAAATCGGAGATGAACATACCGGTTCTATTTGGTTCCGATTCGATTCTATAGGTTCCGAGAAAAAAAAATGTCAACTTCCATCAATAAAAAGGCAAGTATAGGATGTGTAAGCCTAAATGAGTACATTATAAGTACTTATTACTTCGCATAAGCTAAGTACAAGGGACATACACATCAATTAATTGATAATTCATTTAATTTCTATGACCTAACATGAATTAATTCAATAATTATTCGATGCATGTCGCAGTTGGTATAAGTTATACACTCGTACTTATTAGATCATTTCTTTATTTTTGTATTTTTTTTCTCATTTAAAATACGACAGCAAATAAGTCTTTTTGTACAATGTTAATTATTCTTTTGACAGTATAATTTGTTTTAATTTGAGAATGAAAATATAAAAAAATTAAAAACACATACGGTAATAAACTTTTTATAAGATATAATTTGTGTTAATTTGAGAATAAGAATAAGAAGAAAAATAAAAAAATAAATATGATAATGAGTAAGATTTTTTATGTATTTGGAATTGAAATGTGGCGAGTTATATTTAATTTTTTTTATTGATATTTATAGTTAAAGGAGGACTCCATTATTCCGTTGCATAAACATCGGAAGAGAAAGTAGGATTCAACAAACGAATTGAATAAAAATTTATGATAAATTATTAATCCGGACGCCTGGCATCACAATTCACAACACGAAAGACAGCGTTGAATCTATTGTAGCTCAATTTCTTTTTTCTATTTCCTATTCAAATTTTAACGATTTCTTTATGATACAATAATACGCCATTGAAAGATTCTTTAGTTTTTTGTTTTTGATTACACTTGGAAGACCATTATTTAGGTTGTTTTCAACTCTGAAAAGGATTGCTTTCTCTTCAGTTCGTCGTTTCAGTGTTTATTTCAATTTATGATTTATATTTTACTATTTTTGCAGAAGAAGAGAAATTTGGTCTCAGGAGAATTTGCTTTGGCTGGATACTGATTTTAGTGATTTGGTTTGTTCAAAACCTGGAAAATTTGTTGAACTGATTGGTACCCAATTTTTGTTGGTTTTTGAGCAGATAAACAGTGATTGTCTGTTTCCGTGTTTGTAATTGTCCGCGCAATAAATCCAGGGAACTTTTTTAGGTTCAGTTTTGTGGATGACAAGCAAATTTCATCGTGCTTGAAGCTTGGGGTTTTAAATAGAAAAGATGGATGGGATGCGGAGGATACTGATGGAGATTCTGACAGAACCCCAAAGGGGCGGTGAATCAGTGCTTGGGACTATTAAGATTGCTGTTTTACCCATAGCAAAAGTTTTTACTATGTGCTTTCTAGGATTCCTCATGGCCTCCAAGTATGTTAACATTTTGCCTGCTAATGGAAGGAAGCTTTTAAATGGGGTAAGCACTATTTCTGTGAGGACAATTAAATTTTACTGTTGCACTTTCTGTTTTTGTTTTTGTTTTTGGATATTCTCCATTAGATCTAGCGATAAACTGAATGGATGGTAAAAATGAATTTATGGAGTTGACATCAAATTTATTGGGAAAAAAGTTTTATTTGTTGTTTATTTTTGCTATGTGTATTTTGGATGTCACCGAACATGACTTTGTATAGTTTATATATGTGATTTTATATGAAACATATAAATGTCAACACTTATTGGAAAACCTGCACTTAATTTATGTTCAGTTCTATGGTAAGCCTATTATGAGGAGGGAATTTATGTTAAGAGGAAGTGAAAGAAACTTTAATTCAAAATCCCTTTGTGTAAAAAGTCTGTTAAAGAAAATATTACTTTATGAGTTTGTCTACCTTACATTAATTAGGAGATGAATTGCTTAAGTTTCATATTTTGCATATCTTATTCTTTTTCTAAGCAGTTGATAATATTTGCAGTCCTTTCCCTTCACTACTGTCTAATTGTTCATATGACTCGATGCAGCTGGTTTTCTCGCTTTTGCTCCCATGTTTGATATTCTCTCAACTTGGACAAGCAATTACTTACGAGAAAATGCTTCAATGGTATGGATTAGATATTAATTCGCTAGCTCATTTTTAATTGGAATAACTTCTTATAAGAGCTCAACTGGCATTTTTGTCATTTTGTAGGTGGTTTATTCCTTTCAATGTTGTTCTTGCCACCATATCAGGATCCATTATAGGTCTCATTGTTGCATCGATTGTCCATCCCCCATACCCATTCTTCAAGTTTACTGTTATACACATTGGCATTGGTAAGTATTACATTTGGACATAAATTTTCAGTTATTTTGTCGTCTATCGCAAACTGAGATCGGCCTCTAGCTAGGTCAGATTGCAGCAAGAATGCGTCGATCTACTTACCGCAACCTAGGAATAAAAATGTCATAAGATAGGATTTTTGTTTTTCAATTTTCTCATCTACTGTCTGAAACCAATCGAATCCAGGATCCATCTAATGAATTCCCATCTAAGTTTGTCATAGGACTTTTCAAAATAAATACATTTGAACTACTGCTCCCTTACTCAGTAATTGTACTTTGCAATTAGACCTTTCGTTCCTCGAAAATGAAAGAGTTTCCTACTTAAAAATAGGAAAGTTTTTGAGAACTCTTTTACAAGCAAAAACAAGAGAGTACTCCAGAGAGTGTAAAAGTTTTCAAACAGAATTGGTAATGTACAAATCTATGCATCGAGCTTGTCAGCTCTTAAATCATTCGAAGAATCCCGAGGGAATACAGATTACCAAACACTCATCTACGTCATTCTTTCATGATGTGTGCAATTTTGGTTTTAATTAATAACCATGGCTTGGGAGTTTCTGCAAAGACCAGCCAATTATGACAGTGAGTTTGAGAACATTGCGATGGAAGTCAATAATAACTGGCACAAATAGGAGATTGAAAAATATGAATTGCATTGATTGATTATCGGTATTACAATGGTTTATATAGTTGAACCCCAATCAACTAAATAAAGAAACTACAAAAAAATAAAAGACACACATCAAAACTAATCCCTAAATCAGGGATTACAATAACTATCCTAAACGTCAACAATTAAAATGATTACAAAATAATATTAATTATTCACAATTGTCTATGGTTTCCTAAAATACTAAAATCGTATTTTCCCGCACTTCCCTCAGGCTGGTGAGTTCCATTCTCAACTTTCTAATTATTCCTTGAAAAGCTACACTAGAGAATCCTTTGTCGAGTATGTTTGCAGGTTGATGACTAGTCGAAATAAACGATGTACACATTAGATATTGTCCAACTTTTTCTTTATAAAATCCTTGTCGAATTCAATGTGTTTCATACGGTCATGTTGTACTGGATTATGTGCAGTATTAACGACTGATCCATTCAATTCAGACCTTCCAGGATTATCTTTAGCCATAATAGCTTACATATCTCAAGTACCATTGATCTAATTTCAACTTTAGCACTAGATCTAGTAACAAGTTTTTGTTTTTTACTATTTCCAAGTCACAAGATTCCCTCCAAGTAGAGTACAATAGCTTGAAGTTGACCTCCTATCAACCATAAGTCCTATATGATCTGCATCTGTATTGGCTTCAAGAGTAAGTCCTCATTTCTTAAATAAGACTCATTTTCACAGTATTCCTTTTAAATATTGCAAAATCCGAAATACATCTTTGAGATGTGATTACATAGGATTGTGTATGATTAACTCACAATAATGACTACATATGTTGTATCTGGTCTGGTATGTGACAAGTGAACCTGTCTTCCCAAGCCTATAATAGGAGTTTTTATCCATTGCTACATCTTCCATATGATCACTAAGTCGGTGATTGTACTTTATGGGTGTTTCTGCCAACTTATATCCAAGCTTACCTGTCTCTTTCAATAAATTTGTCAATATTTTGTTGTGATATAAAGATCCCTTCCTGAGAATGAGCTACCTCAATGCCGAGGAAGTACTTTAGCTTGTCTAGTTTTGGACTTGCTTGGATTGAGGGTTTGGTGCCTTCTTCCTTGAATAAGTTAACAATTGACGAGTAGAGCCTTAAGTCTGTTTCTCATTCACCATTCCTTGTCACTGTTTAGAACTGTGTTTGGCTAAGTGCTTAAAGTATTTAGATCAACTCCAATTGGACACTCAAGAAGAGATAGGTTTGTCCTTATTTTCTCCGAATAAGGTCTCTCCCTGAAGATAAGGACTAAAAAATATTGTTATGTTTCAACAAATGTAACATTTGCTGACACGTAGATTTTTTTTATTTGAGGATGATAATACCTATAACCCTTTTGAGTAGATGAATACCCGATAAAGACACTTTTAAGAGCCCGTGGATAAACTTTTCCCCTATTTTGAGCACGCGCATGAACAAAGGCAACATTAACGAATACTTTTGGAACAAGATTACTCGAGGTATTGAATTCAGGATAGAATTTCTTAAGAATTTCCATAGACCTTTGAAATCAAGAACCCTTGTAGGCTACCCGTTAATAAGATGAGTAGCAGTTAAAACAGCTTTCCCCAATATTGTTCTGGTACATTTTTTGAAGCAGGGTCATAGTTAGGAGATGAACATTCTTTCATTCGGCCACTTCATTTTGTTAGGTTGTATTCACACACAAGGATTCATTTATCGTGCCTTAGTTTAAGAAATAAAGAGACAATTTGATTGGAATAATCTTTAGCATGTCACATCGAAATCTTTTAATTTTAACACTAAATTAAGTTCTGACCATATTGTAAAAAGTTACTAAGCTCACATCTGATTTATTTTTCGGAAATTTCCAAGATATTGAGTACAATCATCAATAAATGAAACAAAATACCGAGCCCAAAAATGTTAGCAACAGTTGATGGCCCCATATATTAACTATGAATGAGAGTAAATGTAACATATGTTTTTTTATTGCTAATTGGAAAAGAAACATGTTTGTGCTTTTCTAGTTCACACACATCACAATGAAAACTTCAACAAATAATCCTTTGAAAGGTAAAGGAAATATATGTTTAAGAATACTAAAGGATGGGCGATCTAGACGAAGATGTTAAAGTCAAATTTTGCTTTATTGGATTTAAATGACTTGAAAAGAAATGATAAAGGTGAAGAACCTGCAGTTCTAGCTTTTCTAATTGATTCTTCAAGATAATAGAGATCATCCCTATCTCTAGATTGTCCAATCAAATTTTGCTTTATTGGATTTAAATGACTTGAAAAGAAATGATAAAGGTGAAGAACCCGTAGTTCTAGCTTTTCTAATTGATTCTTCAAGATAATAGAGACCATCCCTGTCTCTAGATTGTCCAATCATCCTTCTTGTTCTCTATTCATGGAACACACAATGATAAGGGTACAAATCACCATGACAATTAGAATTTTTAGTAAGTTTCTGGATCGACACAAGATTGGTGTATTATTTCGAAACATGAAGAACATTTCTAAGTGTAAGAGAGTTATTTATAAAAATATCTCCCTCACCATCTAGTGTCCTTACAAAACCATCTGCCATAGTTATTTTTTTTATTACTAGGACATGTGGTATATGAGATGAATTTTTGCAATGAACAAGCCATACGGTCTATGGTATCTGAGTTAATGACCTAGGCGCTAGAAGAGACTTTATTCAAGACATTAAAAGCATGAAAAGTGGAAGGTATATCTCAGGTACCTGTGTTAGATGGCTTTTCAAACGTCCCCAACAAAAATTTTAACTTTTCAATTTCTTCACGATTGAACTCTGCAAACATCTTTTAGTTTTTTGGGTTTTTGCCTTCTTCTGCCTACCTCTATCACACCAATTTTTAGATGAGTTTTTTGAGGTCTATCTTGAAGCTTCCAGCACGTGTCCCCCTTTTATGACTCGACTTTTTGCAATAAGTGCACCATAGTGTATCTTTGTTAGATAATGTCATCAGATCTCCTTGTGTATTGTTTTCACCAACGTGCTACTCCATGCTAGATTCCTTCATGTTTGTGTTTTTTTGACACTAAAGCTGAACTCTCCACTGTGGGTGTGTCAACTGTAACTCTTCTTCTTCCTTCTACAACAGGGACGATTGCAATAGCCTCATTTAATGATGACATGTCTTCTTTTCCAAGTATTTACACCCGTACTACATCAAACTCAATATTTAAGCCGGCAAGAAATTCGTAAATTCGGTCTTTCTTAACAAACATCTTAAAAACAGCAACTTGTTCACTGCACTTCATTTGGATGCGCCGATAGTGATTCATCTCCTGCCAAAAACCTTTTAAAAAGTTTGAATATTCAGTGATTAATCAATCTTCCTTCATGGTGGCAGTGACCTTGGTTGTGCATGTGTAAATTTGTGCCGCGTAACGGACCTTGGAGTAAGTCTGTCTGACTGCTTCCCATAAATATCTTTAGCCATGTCAAAAAATATGCATGTTTCACTGATTTCTGGCACTATAGAGTTCTACAATCAGGACATCACCATTGAGTCCTATTCATCCTGAGCATCGAATTTTAGATCCTTTTTTTAGGCCTAGTACCAAGTAGATTTTTCAGTTTGCCTCTTCCCTTCCAAAAGATACGAATTAGTTTTGACCACTTCAGATAATTCTTCTTGTTCAATCTATAGGCTGCTTGAATGTTTTGCAATTCTCCTGTTTATAAGGATTATTGTTTTCAAGCACTGTCTCCAAAGGATTGCTGGTTGCTGAAGTATGTGTCATAGTTCTTCATATGGTCTCAAAGGGTGGTCAATCGGGGTTTAATTGATGATGTAATGAAAGGAGGATGAACGAGAAAAGAATGGATACAATTACTAGGGTAACAAGCCTAAAGCTCTGCTACCATGACACAAAATAGGAGATTAAAAAAATATGAATTGCATTGATTGACTAAGGTATCAAAAGGGTCTATATAGCTGAAACCCAATCAGTAAATTAAGGAACAAATAAAATATACAAATCATAACTAATCCATAAAGATATTCTAATGGTTGGAAATTACAATGGTTACAAAATAATCCTAATTATTCACAGCTGTACTCGGCTGCCCAAATTAGGATAATCATATTTTCCCACAATAACTAACTTACAAATATGTTCACCAAACATGGATAATATCTAATATACTAGGAGCTGAAATTTAAAGATATTAACTAATTGGGAAATCACAAGAAAAAGCTCAAAAAGGTACAAGATTATAACTTGAAGCTTTACATTTATGTTTGTGGGCAACGAGTTCACCGAATGTTGCATTTATATCAAGGACTGCACTTTCCCTAATAATTCATTCTTATTCTTGTTGGGTTCAAACCAAGCAATATTGTTAATGAATAATGGAAAAATATATAAGAACCAGATGATGACCTCTAATTACATCTAGAGCTACATATATAATGTATTGTTGGGTCTACATTTATTTGTTCACTTTCTGAGCCATTCCTCTATATGCTAGAGTTGCAATTTACACTTTTTGTGTGAGATGGATGAGCCAGGTTATCCAGATGATCAGATGCCTTTTTTTGTTACAATTTGTATGCATTACGATTTCATTGAATATAGAAATGGTTGAAGTGCTTTTTATTCTCTGGTTCCTGCACCCCACTTGGATGTTCAGTATGTTTTATACAAATCTGATATTTGCATTCAAAGCAAGAAATTTTGAACCTGAATGGTTTGAACACACATAGGTCCTGTTATAATAACTCTAGTTTTCCTGATATTCTGGAATTTGCTTGTTTACAGGGAACATTGGAAATGTGCCACTTGTCTTGATTGCTGCATTATGTGGGGATAAATCTAACCCTTTTGGGGACTCTGCAAAATGTTCTCAAGATGGAAATGCCTACATCTCATTCGGCCAATGGGTACGTTATAACTTGAAAATGCTTGCTGCCACTGCAACTCACCTTTAATTGATTTTACTTTTATGCACGTGAGAGATTCTATATTAGAATGGAAGGAAATTTGTGAGAACTTTTAGAATGAATGCAGCCACTTGTACCTTTTCACTCACTCAGCTTTTAGATATTCTGACTAATGCAAATAAATGAATTATGTCAAAATCTTTTAATTTAAAAATTGGCAAATCCCATAAAACATAAACTCTCATGGATTTCAGCACTTCAACAAGCCTCTCTGCTTACTTTTCTATAATATATTTCTGTTCACTCAATAACTTATTTTGTTCATAGGTTGGAGCAATTGTCCTGTACACCTATGTATTTAATATGCTTGCACCTCCTCCTGAAGGCACATTTGATGTTGAAGAACGAAATCTTCTCATTCAGAATCCTCCTAACAGCTCCAGTAACCCTGCAAAGAATAGTTCCTCTGAGCAAGTTTCACTGCTCACAGAAGAAGCTACACCAACTAATTCAGGCGTTTTAAAGAAAGAGAAGGTGAAAATGAACCTATTTTGCATGCAACATGCACTGTATTGATGTACTGTGTTCAGGTCTGAAAATCTCAATGACAATATCTCAATGACAATATTTTCTTTCTTAAATTGGAAAACATTTGAAAATTTTGATGTTTGGAACTTAAGGATTCAAGGATAGAAACGTTACATATGTGTGTTATGTAAGTTATAAAGCCATGGTTTATAGCACACATCAAGCAGTTGTGTTTGAATTTTGGGTATTGAATCTACTAATGTTGCACTATTTGTGCTTTCTTGTGCAGATTAAAGATTTTCTGAATTTTCTCTATGAAGTATTGAAGCTCAAGCAAATCATTCAACCTCCTATTATAGCTTCTGTAAGTTCAGTTCCTTTGTACATTTGGTGCAATTGTTAAATCTCTTTTTTTTTCTTCACTGACTGCAAGTGGCATAGCCATTTCCTTAAAACTCTTTGTTGATATACCATAGGCATTTAAATGACAAAACTTATTTCCTCCGTTAGTGAATAGTGACTCAAAATTTGAAATATACATTTCAATACACATCCATGATTTGGAATGCTCATCGTTAGAGGTAACATGACACTTCAACAGCATAGGCACGATAAAATCTCAAAAAGCCTATCCCTTAAAAAGTTATGAATAATTATAACTTTTAACAAACCCGTACCCACTCAGAACTATATCAGTAGTTGTTCTCAGGATGGGGCTTTTGATTCTCTACTTATTTTATCTTTCTTTTTTTGGTGGGGTGGGGTGCATGTTCACGATATAGATGTTTTTGGGACCCACTTTTGTGTGTTCATAAAATATAAAAATTTAAATGTATGAAGTTAGTGAGCTGGTTACATCATGGATGGAATCATCAACTTATTTCTCGCAATCAACCAACAGTGGAATGTTCCTAGACAAAATATTTTTTTGAATCGGAGGGCTTTCCATTTAAATACTTTTCCCAATGTTCAAGTGTCTATGATAATGTGGTTTTAGGAATTTTCATATTAAAGCCTGATAAGCTGCCTGCAATATTTGCTACAGATCGTCGCTATCTTTATAGGATGTGTTCCATTTTTGAAGAAATTAATCTTCATGCCAGATGCTCCACTTTACTTTTTCACTGATAGCTGCTTGATTCTTGGGTATGTTCAATTCCTTCCCAGAACAAGTTACATTTAATTACTCTTTTGCTTAGTGTTTTTATGGTTCTCCAATTGTGTATCGCAATGCACTTTTAAGCTTCATTTGGAATAGGCATATGTTTGGTACACATTAGTAGACATCATTGGAACTATACTATAAATCAGATTCTCGATTTTTCTTCTTCTTTAAAATGTTGACGTGCTGTTGTTGTATGACTTATGGGAGTTGTTAACTATGCCCGATGGATATATTGGCTTAACTATCTATGTACAAATTGTTGTATAATTATCAAATAATGTCCAATTACCAGGGAAGCAATGATTCCGTGCATATTGTTGGCATTAGGAGGCAACCTTGTAGAGGGTAAGTTGGCTACACGATTGGCATATCTTGGAAGCAATATGATTTCATTGAGAGGCTGAAGAGTTCATGGTGTATAAGCTTGCTCAGCATTTCCAATCATAAGCATCTGTACACCACGGGGATCTGGAATTTGCTTTACCCCTATTATTCATTATCCTCATTACTAAGATTATAATTCTTGCAGGGCCAGGAAGTTCAAAACTAGGTGCACGGACAACAGCTGCCATTATATTCGGGCGACTAGTATTGGTTCCTCCAGTTGGTCTTGGCATTGTCACATTGGCTGATAAGCTTGGCTTCCTGCCCCCGAATGATAAAATGTTCAGATTTGTCCTCCTCCTCCAGCACACAATGCCCACATCTGTGCTTTCTGGTAAGCATGTATATATAGATACAGCACATCTAAGGCCTTGTTTCGGAGAGATTTTTTCGAAAATAATTTTTTCCAAAAATCATTTTCAACCACATTCTACAAAAAAAATAAAAAAAATAATTATTTTTTTCACATTTCCCATAATTTTTCCTTGCTTCTTAATAACACACACTCCAAAAAAGTAATCTTTCACATGGAAAAACCTATCCCAAATGAACGCTAAATAGTATATATAAAAAAAAAAAGATGAAATTTTGTTTATTATACATTAGTCTTGTCCCAACACACACCAAATGTACTATTATAACTTTTTTCCCAATTTTTAAGTGTGTTCAAGATCGCAGCACACCCTTATAAACCTCAGTACTCAACTATGCTTTCTTTAAAAAACTTTCGAAACATCCCCACGAAGTAAAAGCAGCCGTGTACTGAGGCTGTCTACTTTTGTCAGTTTAATGTTCTGGCTGTTTGGTGATTAAACTTGCCAAAAAAAAAAAAAAACTAACAATATCCAAATTCACAGGAGCCGTTGCCAGTCTTAGAGGATGTGGGAGGGAAGCAGCTGCAGTGTTGTTCTGGGTTCATATCTTCGCTGTTTTTTCCATGGCTGGATGGATCATTCTCTATCTCAACATACTATTTTGAAGTATAGCAAAAGTATGGCACCCTGTTGATAAGTGTATTTTATACACTTATTCAGGGCCTAAAATATCGATATTTGACAATTCTTTTAACAAAAAAATCATAAATTGTTGTATTTTATGTTATATAGGTTAAACTTAAGGACCAAGCTATACGTACTTAATAATTTATCTAATGTTTTATCGAATTGTCAAGTGGCCGTCACTTGTCGATTCGATAAATTATTAGGTACAAATAGAATTTTTCTAAACTTAATGATTGAATGAGGAATTTGAGGAAACAAAAGAAAATCAAGAAAAAAGGGCAAAGTCCAAAATTTGAGGATCAAATTGTAAGTATTCAATAGTTGATTCAAATTACAAGATGATACCTGAAGATTGCTATGAGATAATTTGATGGAATTAGAACTCATAAGAGAATAGAATATGATCAAAATCAATTTTCGATCACACAAATTATATTCTAGATTTTTAATCGAAAATTGAGATCTATTTTTGGTATAATAAACGTTAGAATTGGAAAATTCTATTTCTATAAAAGTTTCTATAAAAGTTATAGCCATTTGAGTTAGATTTTCAATATACTTTAAATCGTCTCAATTGGATATTGAGAAAGGAAATTATGGCTAAAATATTGACTGTTGTGCACAGAAAAAAATTCGGCGCGAAGATAACTTTCCTTATTAGATGGAACTATCTTAGAAGTCAATTTGGACGTGATTTTCAACCAATGTTTTATTCCTACAAATATCTAATAGCAAAATACATATGAGTTATCTCTCATGTACATCTCATACTCCAATATTTATAAATTATTATTATTAAATGAGGAAAATTCATAGTTTTCGTGAGAGAATTGGAGGGGGCTTGCAAGAAGTCAATCAATTGAAGATTCAAACATTTTTTTTTATTTTTTTATTTTTTTATTTTTATTTTTTATTTTTGGCAAAGAAGAGAAGGTGCAAGTGGAGATTTATCAAGAATCCATTGAAAAGATTCAAGATTTATCTTCATCTTCTCAATTTATCAAAAATTCGGGTTATATCTTTTCGCTTAAATACGATTTCTTGTAATTTCGATATGTTAAGCTAGTTTTATACATTGCTACAATGAGATGAATCCTTGTTATGATATTTTTAGTTTTTAATTAATTATTTTGACTTTAATTTGATTTGATTTGTATTTATTATTGTTTTTATCGTTCGTTTTAATAACTTGATCACAAATTAAATTGTTCGTGAATTTTATTGTTATTGAGAGAGACAATATGGTTTAAACACAATATAATAAATATTGTATGGTTTGATAAAGATATAACTCTATACTTTATATGGTTTCAATATGTGTGTGTAGCATTTGTTAATGCATTTATCATGTTGGAATCTTTCGTCGACAGATAGAAGGGTCACATGAGAGGAATGAATTTGATCGCTATCGGGAGAGACTTTCAATTAAATTAGGAACATTGACCAACATGAATGATTTCATATTGTCATTTTAATTGCTACACTAAAAATGGATTAATAAGGGGAATTCGACATCTT
>CAIGRN010109521.1:0-21709 GCA_903798345.1 Fraxinus anomala | reverse complement strand
AATCCTGAAACCAACTTTAAACAGTGGAGTGTGAAACAAACTTCGAGGGCGTTTATAATTTTTAGAACAAGATGAGATATCTGTAATAATCAATTACATGAGAGAGTATTTGTAATAGTATACTTGGTATTTTGAGTCTTAAGTTTCGATTTTAAATTGCAATATGTTAATCAGTTTGAATTACATCTTAAATAAGTTTAACATTTTTAAGAAGAGTAACTCAAATTCGTACACGTTAATTATTGATGTTTTATATTTAAACTATTTTGCATTTTTTACGCAAGATAGTTTTCTGAAAATTATAAACTCTAATTTTATTCTATCGTGAGCAATAAATTCAAAGAAAAAAAACACACAAAATTTATAGAAATTTGTCTCAATGTGAAACTACGTTCTCTCACGTCGCTACAGTAATTTATTATGATAAAAAAAAATTTACAAAAGAATATCACACTATTTTCTGTAACATCTCTTTCACTTCTTTTATATTATAATAAAAAGGCCTAAAGATGATTCCTTATTTTAAAAATAAATTAAGGTAAAAATGAATTTTACAAAGACTCCAATTCCAATTTTGCAAAAATACAAATTCTTAAACAATCCTTAATAAAATTTTGGTACTGGATGAGGACCGGGAAGAGGGCTTAACAATTGTAATCACTAATCTTGAAATTTATCTTTTTATTTGAACTTTAAACGGATCAAATTTCTTTTTTAGATTTTGATATTATATTGATTTTTAGAGTTCTATCTTCAAATATCAATTTTGTTTAAAAAAAAAATAGTCGAGTTTCCATATGTTGATCATTATTTTCATATTTAAATGACGTGAGATATTTTATTCTGAATAAGTATGCAAGACCAAATAAGAGAAACAATCATACTATGAGTATATTATATTTTACATCATTATTTACATTCTTTCACTTGGACGCCATCATCTACTTTGATTTCTCCAACACCTTTTCACATTACTGTCCAAATTGTGCTCAGAGGGGGGACGTCAATCATAATGTAGAGCAAAATATACATTTAGCATTTTCCCAAGAGAAATGATTAATTCATTTACACTCTCTCATCTCTTATCATGTTCGACTAAAGATACTGGTTTGAGCCCCATTTTGAGAGAAAAAAAATGTATTTTAAAATAGTGTTTTTCGAAAAATGTGTGGTTAGAAAAAAAATTGATTTACATATTATAAAATTCAGTAATTAATGGAAAAACTTTTAAAGTTTGGTGCTCAATAGATTATTAACCCTTTTAACCACCAGTTGTGGCATGCTTTATTAATATAAAAAATAAATAAAGTACTATTTAAGAGGAAACTGGGCCTGACCTCCAAAACAGTAAACTTAAAAATAATCATAGAATCAATAACGGAAAATAAAATTTAACGTGCTCGAGTCTTGCTTTGTATTATCATTCGTCTCCTTTGATATTTGGCAGGTAACTCGTATTAGTCGCTCGCAATGCATCTGTGCTTAATTTTCTGCAAGAGTTGTATTAGATAACGATCCACAAATTTTCATATTTAACTTCTCCACAATAAAACTTCAATTGCGTTGTAAAGATATTTTGACCGGCTAAAAATTTACTGTCCAATATACATATCCAATGAATAAGTTGTTGTGGTTGAAATTATTAAAGATTGGAGCCAACCCTTGACGTTCTCATCAAAAACATTTCCCCAAAAAAATACGTACAATTTACTACCATCTATTTTGTTTTTAAAAATAAATGCAACAGCAACAAATTGTCATCGTTGAAAGTATTCAAAATCTGGTATTTCCTAAAGACAGATATATTCTTCTGTGTGAAACACCTCATAAATATGATGGTCCATTAATTTAGTATATTCTTCTAAAAGATTTGTTGTGTTAATCATGCCCAGAAATTTTGATACTGCTTATTGTGAAATAAACAAGATATCTCTTATTAGAAGAAATATTAATATGTTCGGATCGATGTTAGCAATGTTGGGAATCAAGAATTATGTATTGTTTGAATACCACTTAATGAAATTGAAACCAACCACCGGAATGAATTGTTAAAATTATATGGTAAATAATGAAGTATTACATCAAGCAAAAAAATAATAAAGACAAGAAATATAGCAGAAGAATTAAGAGATTTTATTGACTCAAAAATAATAGAAAAGAGAGAATTACAATGGATCCTATAATTCTAGTAATCTATTTTCTCACACAATAAAATTGTACAGAATGGCTTAATATTTATAGGGATGATGTAGGGGATGTCCAAACCCTCTTAGTAGTGTTGATGAAGTAGGATATAAAAAATCGAGTCCAAAACAAATTTTAACTTCCAATTAGCTTTCAAAATAGAATTTCAATTTAACATAAAATTTCAATAACATTCCAAATTGAATTCTTCTTGACGTGCACTTCAATTAAAATTTTTCAATTACTTCAACAAAGAATTCGGGTCACGCTCAAATTCTAATGATCTCCACATTGATACGAATTCTATTACAACGAACAAAGCTCCAAAATTTTCTCCACCTAGAGAAGAAAATTCGTATGCAATGAATGAATTGACTCTTCAACAATAACCAAAACTGATTTCTCCAACTAAACATGAAATACTCCGCATCTTCCAATAAATACAAGCGCTACTCTGCAGAATTACTTCAAATTTCCAAAAAATCATAATGATTTTAAAATTCACCAAATTAGGCTGTGACACACCCCAAAACATAATCAAATTCAAATACTTTTAAAGAAGGTCGCTTGTTAGATTGTACACCTTCTACTACGCTGAAAGTATACTCAACAAAATCATCAGTCACATACCTTTTACCACTGGGTTCATCCCTAACAATTGAATACAATGACACTACAGGTGATAGTGGCAAAGCAGCATTATCCATATTTTCTGAACTCAACTTAGCAGTATTCTTCAAATCCGACCATTTACGAACTCCTAAAGGTATTGTACCAAACTGAATATCGACCACGCTACTGAACATGTGCTGATGGACTCTATTAGATTCTGCACGACTGTACAAGATGTATAACTGAGACATTTTATGTCCCTTCAGTACAACCTGGGCACTCTTACAAACCTTTAAAACTCCACCTCCACCAAAGAACATAACTCTTTAAATCAAGGATAGACAATAAGATAAAGATTCTTCTTCAAATTTGGAACATGTCGAACATAGCCAAGTGTTCTAATTGTCCCTTCCAATAGCTTCAATCTGACGTACCAATTCCAGTAACCCGACGAGATGCGTTGTTTCCCATAACCACAACACCTTTGAAAACGATTTCATATATAGTAAACAAGTCCTTATTATGACACATATGAAACACACATGCTGAATCTAGAATCCAATCATCCTCTGGTTTAAACTCGATATCAGAAATAGTTAAGAGATCTCCCTCACTTACAATGTTCTCTGCGAGGTCTGCTTCACCTGAAGCCTCTGATTGCTTCACATATCGACTTGCAGCCAACATTTCTTTATTCTGCAATTTGTCGTAATCATTCTTCATGTGTCTCTTCTTCTTGTAATAGTTACAAATTTGATTACTGAACTTAAATTTCGACCTGCCTCTTCGAGAACCACCATGAGCAATCAGGCGTTCTCAATCTCTGACCTCAGAAACCAGATGCTTCATCTTCTTTTTTAAATATAAAGTATTATACACCTCCTCTATAGTGAGAGTATCACGACTATACAAGATCGTCTCTCTAAATGAAGAAAACGATGCGGGCAACGAACACAATAGGATCAATGTCAAATCTTCTTTATCATACCCTACTTCCAAATTTTCCAAATCAGCGGTGATCTCTTTAAATATAGCTTGGTGATCTTCCAATTATCCTCCTTCTGTCATTCGATGAGANTCTTCATCATACCCTACTTCCAAATTTTCCAAATCAGCGATGATCTCTTTAAATACAGTTTGGTGATCTTCCAATTATCCTCCTTCTGTCATTCGATGAGAGTATAAACATTGTTTGAGATTCAACTTGCTTGTCAGACTTTTAGTCATGCACAATTGCTCCAACTTCAACCATAGAGCAACTACTGAAACTTCCTTTAAAACGTTCTGAAGAATGGTAATCGATAGATAAAGATGGATGTGAGAAACTGGCTTCTTATCCTTCCGTAATTCTGTGGTCAGAGTTGCGGACATCTTGTCAATTTTCAGCAACACATCATCCAAATCTTGTTGTGCTAGTACTACACGCAACTTAACGTGCCATAACGAAAATCTAATGCTCCGATCCAAAAGTGAAATTTCATACTTCATGAAAGTCATCACGAATAAAAAACTCCAAACAAATCAATTCATGCGCTCTTACAGAACTACTGAACCTGACACTCTAATACTACTTGTTGTGTTAATTATACCAATAAGCTCTGATACCACTTGTTGTGAAACAAACAAGATATCTCTTGTTATAAGAAATATTAATATGTCTGGATCGCTGTTAGCAATGTTGGGAATACAAGAATTATGTATTATTTGAATATCACTTGATGAAGCCAATCATCAAAATGAATTGTTGAAATTATATAGCAACTAATGAAATATTTGATCAAGCAAAAGAATAATAAATACAAGAAATATGGTACAGGAATTAAGAGATTTTATCAACTTAGAAATAATGGAGAATGAAGAAAATTGCAATGGATCATATAATTCTAGTAATCTATTTTCTCACACAATAAAATTGTATAGAAGAGTTTAATATATATAACGAACGTGGAGGAGATGTTCAAACCTTCCTAGTAGAGTTGTTGATGAAGTAGAATACCAAAAAATCGAGTCCAAAATAAATTTCAACTCCCAATAGACTTCTAAAATAGAACTTCAACTTGACATAGGACTTCAATAGCTTTCCAAACTGAATTCTTCTTGATGTGCACTTCAATTAGGATTTTTCAATTACTACAACAAGAAATTCAGGTCACACCCAAATTCTAACAAGATTGAAGTTCTAAATTAATTAGCAGAAGTTGCAATCATAACCCCAACAGTTTTAACCCATAATCAGAGCTGTGCAATATAGCATATCAAACACGGCCAGTGTCCAATTTGATAAAATCGACATTTCTTATTAAAATCAAAGGTATACTTTTCGACTGCAGACTCTTGGGGTTCTAGTTTGTGTCATGAAAAGCATGCCCATGATCTGCATCGGCAGAAAACCAGCATTTTGAATCCATTAGCTTCAGTTAGTAATGCTTGTAATGCTAAACAATGGTCTTTCGGTAAACCCGCGCTTTGGGTCCGTTAAGAATGCATATTGGTGATGCTTATAATACTTAAAAATGGTAATTCTTTAAACCATTGCATTGAAATATAAATTTTATTGCTAGTACATTTGTTGGACCGTGTAAACATGGCATTTCAACTTTGGCAGGAACTTCTCAAGATAACTGCATTATTTTTTACCGACTACGCAGCAAAATAATACTTATTTCCATTGAATCCGAGGTCAACAACAAAATATTTATTTGTCATTCCAGGATTTAAAAGCAACTAAATCCTTTAGCAAACATATTTCCTTCCCAAGTAGATCGGGACTGAGGCTTTTCATCCAAAAAGGAAGCACAACAAAGGACCAAGGCAAACAAAAAAGAAAATGGCCTGTGAATAACAATTAAATGAGCATCGAAAAGGAAATAGAGCAATGCAACAAATGGAAAATTAAATTTACAAAAAAAAAAAACCACCCCTTACAACGGGTATAGAATTCCTACCAACCACCAGCCACGAGGGAAAGAGTACATGAACGCAAGCCAAGCCACAGACGTTCTCCCCTTTGGCGATGTTCATCATAATCTATCCACCAACAGGAAGGGATAATTCATCATATCAGTCATGTATTAAAGGATCTCTTACTATCCGTAACACTCCGGGCCATATCCCTTCGGTCAGTAGCTCGAACGTCATCTTCATTATTGGAGTTGCTTGCATCAAAATTATTGGCCACATCCTGCGGTAACTGCGTGATTGAACCATCATCGTCAGATAGCCTCACTCGATGTACCCTATCTTCATATCTGGCTTCAAACCTGCATCCTCTATCATCATTCGCTATGAATGAAAATCTTCCAGGACGCATTGTGGGTCTAAAAGAATCATTCGACTTTATTCGCCCAGAAGGACCAACTGTATCAAACCTTTCATTACTCCTGAACATTCTGACCGGCGATCGCCCGTGCCTTAGACGGTTGTCCATAAAATTTCGATCACCAACCCATCGGCAATTGCGCTGCGGTGAGAAGCAGCCACCTCTTGGTGGGGACATGTAACCTTCCCCATAATCAGAAGCAAAACTGGGTTTTGAGTAGGGCAACCTTATTCTTTCTTTTCTAGCATCGGACCTGAAATCTGGAGATCTGCTGTGGCGTCTTGTACCAGGGTTTCTTTCCCTGTGCAAGTTCCATGGACGAGGAGAACGTGATCTAGATCTTGAACAAGATTTCTTATGGGCCAGTGATATATGAGAGACCCTACCAGGATTCGCAGAGAAGCTATTCTCCCTCCTAGATAAATAATGTGGCAATCGAGAAGCATCATCAGGAACAAGCTCATGGAAATCTTCCCTGACATCTCTACCACCTATACGTCGTGAATAGGTTCCAGAATGGCCCCCACTCCTATTATTGCAAGTGCCTCGGGCTAGGGGCATTCTTCTATTAATATGAAAACAATCATCCCTGTCAACTGGTGATCTCCTAACAGAGGGCCTATGCGACCCTCTCGAGGAATAATTTGCAGATTGCCTCCGATCATGGGATTCATATCCACCAAACTTGTTAGTTGAGTCAAAATTAATTGCAGTTCTTGGCCTTGTATGACCATGGCCCTCCGGCCCATGATATCTAGAAGTATAATGGTTTCTTGATCCCCAGTATGTCCACTGACTATCACATCCATCTCTTTCACGTACATGACTAGCTGGCCTGTACCTAACAGGATATTTTTCAGGGCTCGAGGCTCTTTCTGGCCGATAATATGGACCACCAATACGACGTGATCTAAAATATAGGAGAAAAGAAACATTTTTCAGTTAGAGCAATATTGAAACAAAAAAACAGAGAAATAGCTGTGGGAAGGGAGAAAAAAGCCCAAAAGGGCTGTGGGTTAGTAATTTGGCAGCGTAAACAAAACAAAAAGATGACCAATCAAGAAAATATCTTTGAAAGTCACCTGCATTGATGCACAAAAACATCCTTTCCGTCAGTGGCAACCGCAACCGAAGATGAAGGTCCTTCAATACGAGACTGCAGCTTCCCCTGAGAGGTCCTTGACCCAAATTCTTCCATGCACAACCCTTTGCCATCAACTGCGTCTGTTTGATCTACCATGTGTCTTCTTCTCTCACTGTCATCGTCTCCCTCAACAACCATATCTATGGACTGATAAATGGTTGTACCGGATCCAGCAGTTGGTTCTATCTTCCGACCCATCACCTTCTCAGTGTAGTTATTGGTGAAATGTCTTCTCAAGTAATGTTTCACTGATCCACCCTTGTTCAAATCGGTTTCTGAAAATCTTTTTATCGATAGAAGTTTCTTTTTTGCGCCTACGGAACCCTCAGAACCACCGTCAACTTTATCTGACCCCAGGTAATCTGCAGCACCAGAATTATCGCCATTTCTACCATCAGAGTCATAGTCAACAACACACTCATTCTCACCATCTTCAACCTCATTGTCTTCCCAGGAATACAAAACCGACCCTCTCAGTTCTCCATCCTCGTATGGAGAATCATAGCCTGCCTGAAATTTAGTTAGCCCATCTCCATCAACCAATTGCCCTTGATTATCCTGAGAAACATCAGAATCTTGACAGTCATCAAGAACACCAATCTTCGCATCAAGAGCATTGCGGTCAACATTTTCTCCTCCACCATTACACAAATCTCGCAAAATAGGTCTCCTTTGTCCTTCATTAGAAACATAATCGTCTTCATGCTTGGCAACAATTTCCTCAGGTTTAAAGTGCCCATGGGAATCAAATATTATAAAACCGGCAACAGAAACTCTATCATCTCCACCCTTGCCTTCAGCAATTGCAACAGACTGACCATCATGAATAAAGGTCCCTGAGGCAGGGAAGTTTCCGCAGTTACATGATGGATGAGAAAAATCCACTTCGGTCGAATTACTACCAGAATTGTCAATGTCTGGTCTTTTACATGAAATGGAGCTCATTGTCTCCCTCAAAGAAATCCTATTATCAGGCTGTTCAGACGTCTCTCGAGAATCTTCAGTGTCATTTACAGACGTAGATAATTCCAAGACTAGTACCTCACGTGAAGTCATATTTTCAATCCCAGCCTCAACAGTTTCAGAGGATGTAGTTTTGTCGAATTCTATCGTATTGCTGCAACAATATTCACCCTGAAAGATATCTACATTGCCAGAAGTTTCATTCATTTTTTCCTTTGATTCAGAACAGCTGGAGGAGCAAGGTAACTCAGTTAGATTAAGATTATCAGGAACTGCTTCTTCGTCAACAATTTGAATAGACATATCTACATGAGAATTCCGGCTGACAACTTGAGTAGAATCGCTCTTATCAGAATCTATCCACGTCGATTCGCAGCAAGTTCCCATATCAGCATAAGAATTTACTGGTTCCAGCAAGCATCTCTCTGGTGTTGGAGAACATTTTTTCTCAATGCAAGTTCCATCAGAATTTGACAGTTCTTCCAAGTTATTTTCTTCTTTTTTCAGATTGGAAAACTCAAGTCCCGTGCACTTTACATCACAATCTTTATGATCAGCACAACATTCTCTGTCAAGCTTTCCCCTGAGAACAACATCAATATCTTTCGAGTTATTTCCTACAACCGAATCAGCATACGGTTCATCCCAAGCGTCCATCATAGTGTTTAGATCCCAATGCAGTCTATCCACTTTCGAAGAAACAGATCTCTGCACTGCCCCACCTTTCACACTTTCAAGCATACTCTGAGAAGCAGTAACATTATCTGGAACAATTGTACATTGAAAACTATCTGCATGAACTAACTCTTTATTGAAAGAATTTCCTGCCTCAGCGCATGTTAAGCCTACTTTTAATTCAGTGGGACAAGTAGATGAAACAGAACATTCTGGAATTGAAGAATCTTCTACAACAAGGTCCTCCTTATTAGCATTACCAACATCATCATCCATGCTGTTAATACAGGCAGTCGCTGCAAGAAGTGCAATTCCAGAGAAATCATCTGAGCTATATAATACCGCCTCTGGTCCCTCAGGAAAAATTACATGATCAACCCCCTTAACAACTTCAACTGTTGCTGATCCGTCAAAATCCCTTGATAGCCGGTTGGAATATGAATTTAAGGACCAGCAGCCTGAGGAATGATTTTGATCTGCGAGTTGCTCAAGATCATCAGAGATTGGAGAAGAAATACGAGTCTGAGGAGATGAAGAATCCCGACTGCGCAAAGAAAGCGCCCGAGGATTTGGTGATGATGATCGAAGTAAATGTCTCCTTTTTTTGATTGGTACGTGCTCTAATTCACCAGAGGATCTTTGTCGAAGTCCAGCTTCACCCAACTGAAAATTAACGATTTGAGTGTAAAAAGTGAATGAGATTTAATGCTGGGTGACCAAGCAATAAATTGAAACTATACCTTGTCGGAATCAGAACCAGAAAAATTGCCAACCCTTTTTGGACTCCTATTGCAAACTTTTGCAACACCTTTCAAGCTTCTAGCACCTGGCTTCTTGGAGCGCCTTCCTTTGGTCACAGTCTTCCAATTTAACTCAGGACTGATGGAATTCATAACTTCAGGAGCCACAGTTCCAAACATGCTTTCAGATACAGGCTTTATCCCATCAACTAAGAACCTTCCACCACAAGTCTTGCAGGCTGCCTCTGCAAGCTGGTTCCTTTTGCTATTTAAACCCAGTGCATAACCAACACTCCCAGAGCAAGTACAGAAGCGAGTCTTCGAGAAATGAAGGCAACACACAGTCAGAAAAAATAAACGATTGCTCACAAATACGATTTTCTTACAAACTTATTAACTTAACATAACCAATGTCCATAAGGCACTCAAAAGCCGTATCCTGATCCACAGCTTACTTTCTGAGATGTGTATTTCCTTTTGTTATGTCTTAACCACCATACTTATGAAGATGCCCATCCATGTATGCTCATTACAGATTGTACCACATTAATGAACATCCCACTAGATGTTAATTGATTGTAATTATTACTTAGCTCAACATCTTTTAAATGAAGAATTTTCAATTAAGATAAATCAACAACCTCGGTGTCAAAATGTGAATAGCTGATAAAATGTAGAAGGATAGGGTTCCAAGTTTTTAAGTGGCACACATAGCCATTTATATAGATCGCCCTCAACTCTTCCCTAGTTCATGAGCAACCTGTATTCATCTAATCAGGTCATAATAATATAATGTCCAATTTATGCAATGTACCGTGCCACCACCTACTCTAGGAGAAAAAAATTTATTATCCAAAATTGCATTATCGCATGCATGCCACAGAACAAAGGCTCAATGTATTCAAGATTTTGAAAAAAATGTTCGACAAACTCACCATAGGTTGAAATGCAACATAGGTCACTCAATAGCAGAAAGCTTCTTAACTTAAGTCCAAACACCACGTGTCAAAAGAATAAGACACCTGTAAAAGCATGGAACTCTATGAAAAACAAATTCAATAAGAATAAAATGATCACACAGTAAATCAAGCTTCACAATTGTCTTCAAGTTGACAGTTGACAAAACACGTTCTCGCACATGCCTCCACAGGCAATTACCTTGAGGCAGATAGCGCTATGGAGCTTGACCATCAAAACTCATACAAATACAGATTGACTCTTTGGATACTGATTCAGACTCGAGGCTTCTTTCACTCAATTGAATAATGACAGAGTAATGTTCAAACAAAGAATAACATATATTTTATATTTACTCTTTCCATTAACAATGGAATAAATAAATACTTGTCAAATGCATCATTTTTGTTCACATAATAACGAGTGATTGCTGCACAAACAGTGTTCTCATCCATTGCTTCAAATAATGCCAAGAAGTACAAAAAAGCACTCGAGAAAGATCAGAATAATTCACTTCAAACTTAAGCCCACTGATGGGAGATATAAAACAAAGATGGGAAGGAATACAGCAATGCTGTCCGCCATAATTGATTATACCAACTCTTAGGGTGGTTAGGGCAGAAGGGGAAAAAACTAATCAGGGAATTTACTAAAGTCTCCATCTCCACCAGATAGCCAGTGCCTTACTGTTGAATAACATAGGTAAGAAGCACAACAAATGAGGATCTAATTCAAGAATCAATCAGACATGATCTACACAAGTGAGTTGATTGTATAAAATTTCGCTCTCTGGAAAACCTCTGCAGCCATCAGAACACTTATTTTTTCCCAGATCCCTTATCATGCATCTTCTCTTGGAGCATCCAAGGACGATGCCGCCAAAGAGAATACTTCTTATGAAAATTATTTCACTGTATAAAATTAAATGGTCATATAGATCAACAGATCTTGATCTGTCGCAGAACTCCATGAGACTGAATACATTTTCGTCCAGTAAAACAAGAATCGCCCAACAATTTATTCTCCAGAGGAACGGTAGAAAACGCAAAAATCAAATCGAGGAGGTCAAAATAATGCATCTAAACACAAAATCAAACTCCAGTCAACCCTTGCTAAAAATTTCCTCCTGGTTCGGGTCTTGAATTCACATATCAGCAATTCCAATCCTGGGAACCAATAAACCCTAGGCGTGTCTTCTTAAACCACAGATCTGAACGCAAAAATCCGTCGGCCCACAAACAATGAACACAGAGGTAGATTTTCCTCAGAAAACTGACGATGTCACTACATAAACAACCAACATAGAAGAAATAGGCGTAGATTTATCAAAAGACTTAGCGTTTCATATACCTGTCAATTGTATAATTAAAAAATATACTCCTCGCAATGACACGGGTCGCTTCAAGTCTTCCGATGTTCAAATCCAACAAAGTTCTCTGGTAAAGAAATCTGTATGAAAAAACCTCCGTCCGATCCTCAGTACGAAATTACTATTTATTATCCACCCACAGGAGAACGAAGAGAAGAGCAAAGGAATAATGCGCGCCGCCGATGCTAAAATTGGATCGACGATCGATCGATCGATCGAACGAACAGTGAATGTGATCGTTAGATCAAATCCTCAATACATTAAGAGAACAACCTTTGCTGTTGATAGTTCTAGAAATTTCCCTTTGTTCTTCCTCCGAATCTTTTTGGATGAGAGATCAAAAGAAGGGATTTCGCCATGTATTTATGCTTGACCTTGTGACGAAAATACCCTCGTAATAGTTACTCATTTTACAATAATACCCCTTGATGCCCTAGCCCTACTCGGAAACGATTTCGTTTTCGCAGGTAATTACGGTCAACGCTCTCTCTCACTCTCTCTCACAATAGTGCCGGCGATGACTTTTTGCCTTCTCCAATTAATCCAACAATTTATTTTTTTTTTTTTTTTGAAAAACTATTAATTTGACAATGCCTAAAAGTCTCAAATTAACGATTATTTTTATTTCTCAAATTGTTTGCTTTTTTATTTTTTATTTTTAAAAACAATTTAATGACAATTTGTGGATTGTTAGCTTACATTTTAATGTTAATTGAAAAAAAAAAACTTCTATACTTAATGATAATTAACAATAAAACAAGTGAATTGATAATGATTGGATGATTTAAAATTTTGTAGGTATTACAAGTAGATAATCTTCACTTAAATTGGTGATTGAATGATTTAATTATTGAGGAGATCTCTGTGGATAAGAAAGTTTAAATTGATATTTAATTGCTGCTATATCTTAGCAATGGATGAATTTATTAATTTAAGTAAAAAAAACATAATTCTTAAATTAATAGTCAAAAATTAATTATGTTAATTATGAATTGTTCATGATAATGGTCCTAATATATTCAAGTTTTTACTTGTTACATTTGAAAAGTTAAAAGAAAATATATAAAGTAATTTCTTATATTAGATGAACGCACGTTATTGTTGTTCGAATATCATTAATGAGCAAGTAATAGTACTAAATTCGGAAGCAAAAAGTAATAATAAAATTGGAAACAGCAAGCAATATTACAAATTTTGAAAATGACAAAGATGGTAGATGTTTGAAGTACGTTACAAAAATAGTAGACGATTGTTAGTTTAGCGATCTACATGTTATCAACGTGACAAGATGTGCAGAATTAAAGTTCGATTTGTGGTACAAATGCACAACTGGAACAAGAGATGTTAATTTTATTAAAAGTTACATGCACATAATCTATGTGGGTAAAGAGCGTTCCACATGAAAGAGCGTCAAACGTGTCAGAATAAATAAAATATCATACATTTTACCAATCGTCACTTTTTGCCTTCTTAAGTTGTCTAAGTGACAAATGCTTAATATTCAACTAGCATGTGATAAATAACACGATTTTAAAAGAAAATTACTAAAAAATAAAGTGCAAGAACTTAAAGATCTACGTGCAAATTCTACTCAATATAAAGTAAGGGGATACATAAGTTTATGCCACATGTTATTACTTGCATGTAGAATTGATTCACATGTCACCTCAATTATTTGTATTTAAACTAGGTTTTGCTCCCACTTTTCAAAAACTTATTTTCAATCACACATTTTTTCATAAAGTAATATTGCGCGTAAATCGAAAAAAAAATCTTATTTTTTAATCCCACATTCTAAAAAAAATTAATACTCCAAAACTTATCTTTCCCCAAATTTTCATTTACTGCCCTAACAAGAGCTTAGAATTGATTCGCATGCCACGACTCATTAATAGCCAAAGGGGTTCAAACATAGTTTGCCATAAGGTCTTTAGTACTTAATTTGGAAACGACTAGTACAAATTTTCGTAAATGTTTGAAGTATGATACAAAAATAATAAATAGTTGTTATGTTAGCGATCTACATATTGTCAATGTGGCAAGATGTGTAAAATTAAAGTTCAATACATTCGATACATGGTACAAATGCACAACTGAAAAAAAATAAGTTAATTTTATAAAAAGCAAAATGCGCTCAATCCACGTGATGGGGAACGTTCTACATGTAAAGGTGTCAAACAATGTGTCGGAATTGAATAAAAAATCATAGGTTTTTACCAACTGTCACTTTTTTGTCTTCTTGAGTTGTCTAAGTGACAGATGCTAAAGAGAGATACACTAGAAAACGAAGTACAAAAACTTAAAGATTTACATGCAAATTCTACTTGATATAAAGTAAGGAGATGCATATGTTTATGCCGCATTTTATACTTGCATGTGGAATTGATTCGCACACCTCATGGTATTGGGTTTAGAATTGATTCGCACGCCACAGGCACAGTAAAAGCCAAAGAGGTTAAAACATAGCCTGTGACATTCTTTGGTCATGAACAACTAGTAATAAAGAAGAAATAATAAAGACAAACTCTTTACTACTTAATTTGGAAACTATTAGCACAAATTTTGAAAACGACAACAATGGTATATGTTTGAAATACAAAAATAATAAATAGTTGTTATGTTAACGATCTGCCTATTGTCAACATGACAAGATGTGCAGAATTAAAGTCCGTTACATGGTACAAATGCACAACTGGAACATGACAAGTTAATTTCATAAAAGCAAAATGCACACAATTCGTGTGAGTAGGGAGCGTTCTACATGGAAGTGTGTCAAACAACGTATCAAAACCAAATAAAAGATTATAGTTTTACCAACCGTCACTTTTTGTTTTCTCAAGTTGTCTAAGTTACAAATGCTTAACGTCCAACAAGGCATGTGATACAAAACGGCTTCTAGAGAGATTCACTAGAAACTAAGTGCAAGAACTTAAAGATCTACATGCAGATTCTACTCGATATAAGTAAGGGGATTCATATGTTTATGCCACATGTTATACTTGCATGTAGAACTGATTCGCATGCCGCATATTCTAATTGAATTTAGAATTGATTCGCACATCGTGACACGGTATTAGCCAAAGAGGTTTAAACATAGTCTATGACATTCTTTAGCCATCAACAATTAGTAATAAAAAAGAAATAACAAAGATAAATCATTTAGTACTTAATTTGGAGATGACTAGTATAAATTTTGAAAACGACAAAAATGGTAAATGTTTGAAGTACAATACAAAATAACAAATGATTGTTATGTTAATGATCTAAATGAGGATGACAGGCGATGGACGAAGACAAGGAGGCGATTCAGGACGAGACAAAGAAAGTGGTGGTGGAATGAGTTGACGGAGTTGGCCGTGGGTCGTATGGCGACTACAAATCTAAAGTTTTGCAGGATAGAAGGGGTGAGGTGGTGGATTGAGATGATGTGGGGTGACAAGATTCTATGAGACAAGATATACAAAATTAAAGTATGATCCATGGTACAAATGCACATTGGAACATGAAACGTTAATTTTATAAAAGCAAAATGCACACAATCCACGTGGATATAAAGCGAACCGTGTGGAAGGGTGCCAAACAACCTGTCAAAATCGAATAAAAGATCATAGGTTTTTACCAACCATCACTTTTTGTCTTCTTAAGTTGTCTAAGTGACGGATATTTAATGTCTAACGAGGCATATGATAAACAACACAAATTTTAAAAGAGATTCATTAGAAAATAAAGTGCAAGAACTTAAATGGGGATGCATATGTTTATACAACATGTTATACTTGCATGTAGAATTGATTCACACATCGCATGTGTCTTCTTGAACTTATAATTGATTCGCACGCCACGAACACTGTAATGGTCAAAGAGGTTCAAACATTGTCTATGACATTCTTTGACCATAAATAATTAGTAATAAAAAAGAAATAACAAAGTCAAATCATTTACTACTTAATTTGGAAACGACTAGTACAAATTTTATAACAATAACAATGGTAAATGTTTGAAGTACGATACAAAAATAATAAATGATTGTTATATTAGCAATTTACCTATTGTCAATATGACAGGATATGCAGCATTAAAGTTTGATCCATATTACAAATGCACATTGAAAAATGAGAAGTTAATTTTCTAAAAAGCAAGTGCACACAATCCACTGGTAGGAAACGTCCCACGTGGAAGGGTGACAAACAACATATTGAAATCGAATAAAGATCGTAGGTTTTTACCAATCATCAATGTTGTCTTCTTAAGCTGTCAAAGTGATGGATGTTTAATGTCCAACTGGGCATGTGATAAACAACACGATTTTTAAGAGAGATTCACTAGAAAACGAAGTTCAAGAACTTAAAGATTTGTATGCAAATTATACTCGATACAAACTAAGGGGATGCAAATATTTATACCATATGATATTTGCATGTAGAATTGATTCGCACGCCCTATGTTCTACTTGCATTCGGAATTAATTCGCACACCACACACAGAGTAATAGCCAAAGAGGTTCAAACATAGTCTATGATATTCTTAGCCATCAACAATTATTAATAAAGAAGAAATAACAAAGACAAATCTTTTAGTACTTAGTAAAAGTTTTGAAAACGGCAACAATGGTAAATGTTTGAAATACGATACAAAATAATAAATGATTGTTGTGTTAGCGATCTATCCGTTCTCAACGTGACAATGTGTGCAAATTTAAATTTCGATCCATGGTACAAATACACAATTGGAACATGAGAAGTTAATTTTATAAAAGCAAAATACACACAATCCACATGGGTAGGAAGCTCTCCACATGGAAGGCTGTCAAAACCGAATGAAAGATCATAGGTTTTTTATCAATCATTACTTTTTGTCTTCTTAAGTTGTCTAAGAAACATATATTTAACGTCCAACTAGGCATGTGATAAACAACGTGACTTTTAAGAGATTCACTTGAAAATGAAGTAAAAGAACTCGAAGATTTGCTTGCTTGCAAATCTACTCGATATAAAGTAAGGTGATACATATGTTTATGACATATGTTATACTTGCATGTAGAATTGATTTGCACGCCACATGTTCTACTTGCATTTAGAATTGATTCTCACGCCACACACACAATAATAACCAAAGAGGTTCAAACATAGTCTTTGACATTCTTTGGCCTTCAACAATTAGTAATGAAGAAGAAATAATATTGACAAATCCTTTAACACTTAATTTTGAAACGACTAGTACAAATTTTGCAAAACGATCTATACAAAAATGATAAATGATTATTATGTTTACGATCTACATGTTGTCAACGTGACAAGATATAGAAAATTAAAGTTCAATCCATGGTACAAATGCACAACTGGAACATGAGAAATTAATTTTATAAAAGCAAAATGCAGACAATCCACATGAGCAATGTGTCAAATAACGTGTGAAAACTGAATAAAAAGATCATATGTTTTTTTTTTCCAACAATCTCTTTTTGTCTTCTTAAGCTATCTAAGATGACAAATGCTTAATGTCCAACTAAACATGTGATATATAATACAACTTTAAGAGAGATTCACTAGAAAACGAAGTGCAAAAACTTAAAGATATACATGCAAATTCTCCTAGATATAAAGTATGGGGATGAACGTTCATGTTTATACCACATGTTGTATTTGCATATAGAATTGATTCACACGCCATATGTTCTACTTGCATGTGGAACTGATTCGCACGCCATAGACATAGTAATAGTCAAAGAGGTTTAAACAAGGCATACGACATCCTTTGGCCATTGAAGAAATAACAAAGACACCTTTGGTACACCTACAAAATGTACAAAGGAACATGGGGTGCAAAACCTTCGAACTTCGTGTCCTTTATACAGTATGATACAAATAGAATAAAGATGTGCTTACAATTTTTGCTTAAACCAAAATTTTATTCATACGACAAGCATTTTAACATTTGTTTTGAGTTTTAAGATGCTTCAAAATTTAGAATCAATTAGAAAATATTTAATATCAAGAAAAATTAAAATTTACCAAATAATAATAATAATAATAATAATAATAATAATAATATCGGTAATGCACTATAGAACTAGTGGGAGGGCCAGGCTGGTCTATCTCTAAGATAAATCTTCAAACCACATTAGACTCCATTGAAGTATTGACTTTTTGCTCTAATTCACGTGCATTCATGTAGGTCCATTAAGCAGTTGGCAATAATTGACGTTTAAATTAATATAATAATATATCAAAACTTTCACTAACGAGTGACTGACACCATTTATAAAAGTCAATAAATCGACTTTTTAAATGAATTTGATTTGGGATACAACTATGTCTTAGTTCATGTTTGATACATATTAAAAATTTTATTTTTATTATTTTATTTATTTTTAATCACACATTTTTTAATAAAATAATATTTTTCATCACATCAATAACTTTTCCTTCTTTTTCAACCACATATTTTCCATCAATTTACTATTTCAGAATACATTCTTTCAAAATAATGTGGCTCAAACACGCCCTTAATAATTTTTTAGCAAGTAGAATCAATTTGATTCTTCTTGTTTTTAAAATAAGTTAGTTGTGATTTTAGAATTTACTTATCTATAATATATTAAATATGAGAATCATATTTGGACGATTTTAACACTACTATAATTCAATTATTTCAATAATACTTTTCTTTTCTTTTTTCAATGTGTATTTAACAATTTAATTACCATCCATATAAATGTACAAATTTATTTCACATGCGTGCTTTCATTAATGTATAAATTCTCTATTATTAACTCTCAATTAATTAATATGTATCTTCATTTATACATTTCAATATTATTAATTCTAATTTTAAGTTAATTAGAATTTTACATTCAAAATGTATTATAATAATTAACATATAGTTTTACTTAATTGAATATTAAATAAATGATTTAACATTTATTGTCACGTTTATATTCCCTTATATTAATTTTAAATTAGTTAACATTCACGCGTATTTAAATTTCATTTTTAAAGTACTTATAAAGCATTTCATAATAACGTGCAACGCACGTTTTACTTTGAATAGTTAGTCTAGGTTTCACTTTTACATGGTTACATTGGGATCCAAAAGGTAAGTTGGTCTTTATATTTAAAATCAAAAAATCGCTTATTAATATTTCATTATAATTTAATAATTAGAGACCAATGTAGAAATCATCTAAATCTTCATTAAATTGTTACAAGAATTTTGTGTAAACATTTCTCACTTCAAAAATAGAGTCGAATTCAGACCGATTCAAGCTAGTTGAAATCTGAATTATTTATTAGGGTACACAAAGTTTGCTCAATTAAAAAAGAGATAATTGCAACAAAAGCCTCAAATCTTTGAAACACCAACAGACTTTCCTCAAATCTTTAATTTATTACAACAGTCACCCCTAACATTTTCAAACGTTGTACATGAGGTCCTTTTGAATGGTTTCCGTCCATTTCTCCGTCATTGACCACTAAAATAAAAAATTGACTATTTTTTTTACCAAAATAGGGGAGGGTAAAATGGTAACTTACTATTTTTCTCATAAAATAATGAAAAAGTTAAAACAAAAATAAAATAAAAGGAAAGGAAAATGGGGAAAAAACTCATATCATCACTCCGAACCTCCGGCGAAGAATTACTACAATTCGCCGAAAATAGTATCTTGTTCAATGGAGAAAATACTCATGTCATCACTCCAAATCTTCAAAACCCATTCTCAAAACCCTAATTAATTATGAAATTAATCACTCTAATCTCATTTGCACTCTTCCTATTGCAATCTTTAACTCCATTTCATAATCAATTTCTCTTATACAAAACCCATCTAGTTCCAATTTCACAGCATCCAAGAAATTTCCCCCGCTTAGCGTCGAAGATCCCTCTGACAAAAAAAATGAAGATGACGATGTTTTGGTTTCGCCCACTAAAGACCGTGAAAGTTTGTGACAAATGTTGTTGAAAAGCTCCAGATTAACTCGGAGGACGGTCTTCAAGATTCATTGGATGATGATGCATTGTCTTTGTGCTTAATCATGCTAAAATCAACTAGAATTGGGATTTCTACTTCAAGCCATGGTGCTTAATCACCGGACTTTTTTTTGCTGGACCTCATCCATGGTGGAGGGAGTAAAAAGTTTGATTAATCACTGAACTTAGCACTTTGTTACGTTGTGGTCATTGAACTTCATTTTGCTTCTACACAATCACTGAACTTACAGAGGAACCCCTCCATCCATCACCCACTATCTCCACCGAGTGAAACCGTCTGACGTGGCTTGACGGCCGCCGACGTGGCAGTCTACGGCGTGAATAACAGCCACGTTGGACGATATTTTATGCTGAAAAAATACGACATATTTGTGGGAAATCGAAATCCCTTACCATTATTATCCCCAATTCGAACCCAAAGCCCTGGACGCGATTTTCTTCAACACCATCCCCCAATTCGATTCCTCCTCCGCCGACGTGGCAGTCTACGGCGTGAATAACAGCCACGTTGGACGATATTTTATGCTGAAAAAATACGACATATCTGTGGGAAATCGAAATCCCTTACCATTATTATCCCCAATTCGAACCCAAAGCCCTGGACGCGATTTTCTTCAACACCATCCACCAATTCGATTCCTCCCCAAGTCGATTTCTCCCCAATTTGAACACCCTCCCCCAATTCCATTTCTTCCCAGTTTGATTTCTCCCCCAGTGTACCCGTGAAGCTGGACTTGCACGCATGGAAGGAGCAGACAGAGGTAAATTCCTTGATGCGCTGAAGTGTTACTTGTCTCATAAAATGCCTGTTTCTGTTCATCAATGGATGCTCTGTATATTTGTATGTCATGAAAACTGCACGCATAAGGGAGATTATGAATGTATGAAAATGTGGGTGTTGAATGACTGAATCTGTTATTGAGTTCACGATGTTATTGGCATTTGTGATGTTAATGGCATTTATGAACTTATGTTTGATGATTTCCTCTCTGTCAAGTATGATTTCCTCTCTGTCAATGTAATAAAATCTCTTATTCATATCATCATATGCTAACCTATTTACTTTTCGCACAAGAATGGTTCAATGCTAATTTTAAGAACCACTTGAGTCAAATGCCAACATAACAGTAAACAAAAATGTGAGTAAATATGATATTCATTTATTTTTTTGTAATTTTATCCATATGTTAATTATTAGAAGAATGATTTTAATTTGTTGTGCTTATAGGACAAAATGGTGTCATCGAGAGGTTAGGGATTGTCATCGACCCAAAATGATGAAGAGGCCATGCGTTTCATTCCAACCCCCATGGTTGCTAGACAAACTCACACGGATATTGGAAGATGAGGCCCAGCAAGAAGAACTGGAAGCAAGTTGTACAACGAAAATCATTTTGTAATGGAATTTTTTTGTACTTGAACGAAAATCATTTTGCTTGTATCTTGATGCTATTGGTACACAGAACCTATATAAAAACATTACAAAAATCATTTTGCTTGAGAAGGATTTATCTGTGCTTTTTTAAAGTTATTATAAGTTTTCTTTATTAGCATTTGTTATTATCAAATGGCACACTCATTGAATCAGTTAGCACCTTTCCCTATTATTAAAAGCATGCATGTGATGGATTGAACTGGAAGCATTTATTCCTAGTGATGGCACAAAAATCCCTTATAAACAGACTGTTAAAATGCTTCATATTAAGAGAGAAACTTATAACGCCAAATGAACAAATGTAACTAATGTCTACAAATTC
>CAIGRN010109513.1:0-12995 GCA_903798345.1 Fraxinus anomala | reverse complement strand
TTATTAGTGCTATATATTATCAGGTATAATAGTTTCTTGTTATGCCCAGCTCATATTCCTTTTCTACTTATCGGGAAAATGAAGAACATCACTTTGATCTCTTGTTGTTGAGAAATTAGTGGTTCATAATGAATCAAGAAATATATTTTATTTAATTTCGAAAGCCTACTATAGTACTTCTTCGCATCCTGGTTGGAGACCACTTGCTCATTATCCATTATAAAGCTATCTTTCGACTAAAAAGCCTCCAACTTGCATGTGAGGAGTAAGTTGAAGATAAACTCGTCTCATCATCTTTCAACTTTAAAACGAGTGCTTGAATAAAAGCGTTCCCGATTTTTATTCTTCTCAATTTGACAAGGTCAATGTATACAATAGTAGACATGGTCGAATGCTATAATAAACAATGGGAGAGGTGTTTTATCCGTTCCCATATGAAATGTCGTCTTCCATGTGACAATTGTTGTAACACTTGAAAATGTTCCTAATGCTTTATTGTAAAAAGATCAAGTCATGAATTCCATTTCCATTGACCCAATCGAGGTCAACCTCCGAGAATAACCTAATCTCCAGTCGACGCTTAGAGCTTGACCGATGTTCGTGCAAAATTTGTAAGTATACAGGATCGTTAGATAAATAATAATTTAGTAAGAAAGAGTATCATCCTCTAATAAATAAATCTTAAATTGAATTTTACTAATACGTTATCAAACTCGAATTTAAACGTGATAAAAGAAATTTATGTTTATGTCTAAATTAATCTACTAATTAACTAATATGATTTTAAACTAAAATATGAGATGTATGTGTTGAAATTCCGAATTGATCTATATTAACATATTTTCAATTCTCTACCTATGTAATTTAATGTGATTTGTGTAAGCCGTCTTGTTCTTCAATTCCAAACCTTGATTCTTTACCTTCTTGATGTAATTTGCTTTCAATTCCTTAATAAATTCGATCTTCTCACTGAAAAGATGGTGAATTTACCCTTTATTCTTAATGAATTTCGTGATATGAATTGATTAGAGAGGCCAAATAGGTATCTTAAATGTTAGCCCCCATTCTTTATATGTAGTTGGCAAAATTATGTCAAGAAATTGTCCAAAGTTGATTTTCAATCATAGAAGGAAATTTCCCGTCTGCCCGAAAATAACTCCATGCGCATACTGGTTGCTCACGCTTGGTATACTAAAAATGGCCTTGGGTTCTGAAAACCAAAAGGTTGCGTGCGAGCATGGAGTAAAAATCTTCCTCGATTGTTCATTTTGCCCCCCCAACCTTCCTCTTTCGTTTAATTCGAGTCAATTTCACATGCAATTTTCATTATTTGGCTTCTATCTAATGTCATCTAATCGGTCGTTGATCTTTAATCATCATTTTATGGTCTAAATCAACTATTGAATGTTTACAATTTGATTTCTAAACTTTGAAAATCATATTTTCATTAATTTTTTTTTTTTTTTCAATTTTACTTCAATTCGTTGAATTGTACCTAAAAAATAATAAATACACGAGATTGAGCTATAATTAATCATAAGAAATCCTAAATATCTATATTTAAAAGCCTAGATAAATGTGTAAAATACACCTAGATAAAAGGCTTAGATGCAATTCATTGAGTTGTACCTAAAAAATAATAAATATACGAGGTTAGAAGGCTATAATTAATCATAAGAACTTCTAAATATCTATATGTAAAGGCCTACATAAATGGGTTTTATTCAATCAGCCTCAATTATTTATATCAAATTCTCAAATTCATCCATAAATTACTCTTTGTATCAACTCATTCCCAAATCGAAACTTCATCATTTCTCATTTTCTCCGACTACATGAAGAACTCATTCCGGCTATCCATTAGTGGAGCATGATTTGGATACAGCTAAGAAATTTGGTTTTACAAAAGAAAATATTACAATGATTGCAAAACATCTGCTCTCTAAGTGAAGACTGCTGCAAAATATCCAACTCTTGCAAATTGTGATTGATTCCCATTTGAAGAAGAAAAATGTGGTCCAACATTATCAACCACAAGTAACTGATGATATTACTTTTAATTTGTTTGGCTCAAAGATCTAATGCAGTATATTTGGTTTAGACTTTAGAGGGATCGAGTGGTTTATGAGAATCACGTTCGAATTATAGGCTAAGTCGACACTCCATAGTCATCGAAGACAATTTTTGTGCTTATTTCTTCAATTTGATTGAAATATTTGTCATTTTCGAACTAGTAACATTCAATCCAACACAGTACACTGTTAAGTGTCTTATTTTATGAAATGTGAAATTTATCTTTTCGCGTGATTTTCAATTTTCAAGCAACACTACACGTTCATGTGATTTCGTACATTTTAGTTTAATGACTTGTTTTCGATAAGATACACGTGTGTTACGTTAGGGATTGCGTAAAACTTTGTTATGTGTTTTTGTTCAATTATTGATTCTGGTGAATACACTATGCCATTATTTGTTTTATAATCATAATGTGTGACTTTTCAAAATTTCGAATTTTTTTTTTTACATTATCCCATATTTCTCCCCTTTTTCTATGTACGTGTATAATAACAATATGGATTTCAAGTAAGATACAGAATCTTCTGAACCTGTTCATTTGTATGTTTATCAAAGGACGCCGATAACTCATTTTTTTATAATTTCGACCAAAGATAATAAGAGTAAGCACTATTTGTCCCACAGGTTTCAGATTTTTCATACCACGAGATTTTTGTCATTACAAGTCGACGTTTGAATTAGATCCCAAATCATCACTCCATTGTTAGCGAACAAAATGACCGTTGATTGTTTGAATAGATTGAATTATTTTTCATGTTCGAACCATATAACTTCTAGTGTAAGATTTTTATTTACAATGATGAGTCATTCTTTTTTAAAATCTGAAATGTATCTCAGCTTGCGATGTTCGTTAGATAAGTAACACTACACATTCACACGATTTCCCTAAAATACAATTTCAAGTCTGTTCTCCTATATCATACACGTGTGTTACATTAGGGATTGCACCAAATTTTTTGTAATGTGTTTATCTTCAATGTCTTGCCATTTGAAGCACAACATTATATTGGAAGTGAAGATTGCAATCAAGCATGAAAAAGAAACCATTACATATGCTACTGCAGTTGANAAGATTGCAATCAAGCATGAAAAAGAAACCATTACATATGCTACTGCAGTTGAGGCCATTTAGTCTAAGAATTGAAGAAGACATATACAATCTTTAAAAATAAGGGCATGTTCTCTTTACCATTTTCAAGTCGTTTTCTGTTTTCGATTTTCCAAAACAGTGAAAATGCGTTCTCTTTTCTATTTTTAAAACCCCTCTTTGAAAACAAGTTAAAAATTTACAAAGAAAACTTAAAATGACAAATTTATCGTTTTGGGTATTTTCAGTTATAATCAAGCCAAAATTTTCAAAACGTGTTTTGAGTGTTTTCAAAACATTTTTTCAAAATGTCAAAACTAACAAGAGTTTAAAAAATGCGAGTAATTATAGGGAGAGAGTATATTCTATATAGTATTATAGATATTTAATTCAAATTCTAGTACATTCAGAAATTTTACATTTAAACGGGGGTATATAGATGATTTTTTCCCTCCTCCTTTCTTTGAGCTAAAGATCGTGCCCCTGAATTGGTTTGGCTTGTTGTACTCTTATTTTTGGGAGTATTTCGTTCACGAGTCTTTGCGAACATTTAGATCGCCTTGCTTGGTGACAGTGGATTCAATCTAGAAATCTATTCTCTCATAACACGTGGTCATAGTGCAAGTATTCAAATTTCCAGTAGAACGTAGATAAGTATTTGAATTTTATATTTTATAATCAACATATAAAGTCGAGTCGTCTTCTATATATCAAGAGTTTAGGCCAAAATATTTTTTTATTTTATAATGGAGTCGAGCTTGGACTCTATATTTGAATTTCTCAACATACTTATAAACTTATTTGGATCGATGGTACTACAATTGTATATTTTTATTACAACTATTTTCCTCACTACCCCCTTTCAATTAAGCCACGAGGATTTGAGTTCAAGAACCGGAGGTAGAACCCTCTCCCAAGGGGCAAAATAACACCGTCCGGTTTATATTCCCCACGCCTAGATTCTAAATGAACAAATTCAATGAGACTTACATTTCTAACATGTGAAATTTTAACCAAGTACGAGAAAGAATTGACCAAACCAAGACGTAATAATTTTTGCATTCATTCTCGTATTTGATTTTTTACTTATACCATACAAAACATCATGGAGAGGTTTTAACTAAAGGAGTTACAAACTCTTCTAATCTCTCCATCTGTTCCCATATTTACACCAATTCTCCCCATTTTCACCATTGCAGTTGAAAAATCTTTCACGAATGACAATACAACAGCACGATTATGTCCCGTTGAAACAGCATAGGAATCCACAATTTTCTTTGTAATATTACCATCGTAAAGACGGGCATCTGATGCTAATACGGCCATCCCATTCTTGATATTGCGTAGACTTTGATCGTCAAATCTATCGCTGCTCACTTGGTCGAGCAGTATTCTATCAGAAACATTTCCATTTTGGGGCACTGATTTTTTAGCACCGGTAGAAAAGCATGGTTTATTTCGGGGATCACTGTCATCCCTTCCTGTAAAGTTGTATAATCTTTTAAGCATGAAGAAACGAGCAGTTGTTCCAGTAGTGTGTGCACCTGCGAGTTTTTGATAATTCAATAATGGCATGTTTGATAGACTCGACTGAACTTGACAATACTTTAAGTTTGGCTAAGCTTAAAATTTACTTAAAAACTCATAAACAAGGTTACTTGTGCGTAAATATTTTAAGCTTAGCCAGATACGCGTGAAGGAAGATTGAAGTCAGAAAATGTAATTATACCAGCACTTGATAGAACAAGTTCTTTTTTTCTGAAAGTCCTTTGCTTCTGAACTTTGACCTGAGAATGCCAATTGAACCATTCACCTCTGGCATATCATTTGCAAGTGTACTGTTGGAAATTCTACCATTTCTCCGCCCAGTCTCAACCTCATAAACAGGCCCCCCTGCCTACAACACAAACCATATTCAGTCAAAATTTTGTTACAAAATATCTGATTTCACTTAAATGAAGTGATGAATAGAAATAAAGTAGACAAAAGGGCTTCGGGTAGTTGACCGTGAATATCAGTACATAGAGTGGGTATTCGTCTCTGAATTTATCAGGAGCTGAGTTGGATTCAAGGAATTTGTGTAGCCAACTCAGAATTTATTGGAAAATAAAGTGACAAGTAATTTGGTAGCTGACTCCAAATTTCTCGGGAAGTAAAGTGGCAAGGAATTTGGTAGCCAACTCCGAATTTGTCTCGAAAATGAAGTGACAAAAGGAATTTGGTAGCAAACTCTGAATTTGTAGCGAAAATGAAGTGGACAAAAGGGAAGGATTCATTTAGTCGACTTTGATAAAAAGGATTCTGTAATCAACACCAAATTTATTTTGAAATAAATTGTAGAAAAGGGCTCAGTCTAGTCCACTCCAAATTTATCAAAAAATGAAGTGGAAAAGAGGGGTTCATATACTCGACTTTGAATTATGTAGAAAGATGAAAGAAAGGGTTTTTGTAGTCAATATGAATTTATTGGGAAAATAAATTGGACAAAAGAAATTTGCGTAATGAACTACGAATTTATAGGGAAATTAATTTTTTTACCAAGGCAATGGTAAAAAAGATACAACTCCAGGACATTGAGCTTCTAACTGATCTTCGGCTTTCTGTATCTGATCAAATCCATCAACTCCCTGATGACCATTTGCATGTTTCTCAGGATCTGAAGCTTTTTCAATCAATATAGAACCATCACAACCCTATCATGGAATCATAAAGAAATTAAATAAATTGTCGTTATATCTGTATACATAGGTATATTTTATATCAAGAGAGAGTGTCAGACAGGAAAAAAGAGAAGAAAGAAGATATCTCAAAGAAGCAGTCATGGAAATGGAGTCTAAGTAACACAGGGGGAATCGCGGGTTTAGACAGTATAGCTTCTTTGACAACAGAATTGACAATTGTCTCAGCAATGGGGCATGTTTGGGAGTAAAAGCCAACTTTAAGTTGCCCTTGTATGAGAGTAAACTGAAAATGACAAAGGAAAGCAACCCATAAGAAAAGTTTCTGCAGCATTGTAGATTTACTATTTCTAATATTATCAGAAGGCTAGTTTTGTGTAAGAACAAGAACAAAAAGTAATTAGAAAACTGTGATAAAAGGTTGAGAAGTAATATGTTCTGCAAGGAGCCCTTAAATACATAACAGGATGCTAAGAACCACCTGCATGCTCTTTTTTGTTTTTCTGTGAGAATTCAATGTCGAAGAATATAAGAATTTAACTTTTCCCGGTTTTAGACCAACCATTTCTCCCCATCATCCCCTCCCCCCCACACACTCAAAAAGGAAAAGGTCCCCACCTCCACCTAAACAGAAATGGACCAGGACTCATCAGTACGATGAACATATCATGAATCAAGGCCACATATGATGGTTAAATGCCATTACGATGGATAAAGAGTTGCCATGTATGGATCATAATAGTTGACTATAATGGTCATAAAAACTATAAGTTTGCCATCAGTGTCTTTTTGACCATTATAGAACTAAAAGCTTTGAAACTATTTAAATATTTTATACGATTTGAAGCCGTCACAAAATAATTGTCTCAGGTCATAAAAACTATTAAGTTTGCCATGACAGTCTTTTTGACCAATATAGAACTTAAAATTTTGAAAATATTTAAAAAATTTATACGACTCAGAGCCCTCGCAAATTAAATGTCACAGAACCATTTTATAATGGATATGTTTGAACGAAGTTCTAGTTGCTTTTTCTTTTTTATTATTGTCCATTGTTTGTGTATATAACTACATCTTGTCTATAATTACTTCTTGTACGTACTTCCCAAACCATATATTATATCTAGTTATATATAGTTAGACATATTTAAAAGTCTTTCTTCTTTCTCTTTTTGTTTGTGAAGGAAGAAAAAAGAAGTGGAACATGGGATGAACTTTTCTTCTCTATGGCTTCTAACTTCACATTTATTATGTAAATCCATGGTTTCCAAACTTAGTATGATTACTCTTTCCTCCTTCAAAAGCGCCATCCGAAACCCATACTGGACGTGGTTACATCCTTACTACTACCATGATCAGAAAGGGAGCTTTCCTACACGATGTTGTAATATAAGCCTAGAAAGATGGACTACATTGTTCAATTAGGGACCATTGGAAGTCCGTAATATATTCTAGCTCAATCTTAGCGACAATCTAGTTTTTGATCATCGTAGTTGGATTTAGACTAATTATTCCTATTTTTTGAGAAATGGGTTTTAAGGTAAAATTTAGAGCCAAGTCACTGAGCCTTGTGATTGTGATAGATTCCCATGGTTAAAGGGGAACGTAAATCTTACCCCCACCGTTTCTCAAGTACTAGTTAGACTAAATAATTGATCCAATCAGTTACATAGAGGCAACAATATACAAAGTAAACTAGTTAGACTAAATGCAACATTAGGAAGTACAGTATAGGATACACTATAAAAACTTGCCACAAGTGATGGATTATTAGCTACAGAATTATTGACAGATTATACGAAAAGAAAAATAATAATAATACAGAAGAAAAGTTAGAGAATTATTGATGAAATAAATCCAGTGGTGAAATTCACCATTAAATCCTTTAAAGAATCCTAATTAAGTTATAAGTTACCACTGATATGTTTTCTCGAAATTATAATAAAAAATTAGAGCTAAAGAAATGTATATTTCATCTATATTCTCAAAATCCTCAAGAACTTGTTTTCTTTGATTAAATGGACTTATTCATATGCAATAAATATCTACCTATTATTAAGTGCAATAAATTTAATATATGTATAAACCAATATCATTAGGTCACCTAAGAGCATACAGTTATCAAACTTTATATTTGCAAAATATACTACAACAGATATGATTCATTGTCACAGTAATATTTACTAAACCAGCATAAGCATTCTATAATAGATATGTTCAAACAAGATTTTCACGTTTTTTCTTCTTCATGATTGTCCTGTAGCTACGCATATAATTAATTACGTCTAGTACGTACTTTCTACACACCATCCTAGCTAGTTATATAGAAATAGACATATTGAAAAAATTTCCCTTCTTTCCCTTTTTGTTTGTGAAGATAAGGAAAATGGGCTCTACTTTTTTCTTTGTGGCTTCTCAACAAAGTGTTGGCTACACCACCAACTTCACTTATATACTATAGATTCATGGTTTCCAACTCACTATAATATTCTTTTCTCATAACGTGCTTACCATTACCATTCCTTAAAGGAGCTTCTCTATGTGAGATTATAACATAGCCAACAAAAAGAAGACTACATGATTTTTATGTACCATTCTGAAGTCCGAAATAAATTCTAGATCAATCTTAGTCAAATACTCAATTATTAATCAACGTAGTGAGATTTGGACCAATGACTTACTTTCCGAAAAGAGTAATGCTACTTAGCCTGAGATTAAAACACCATCAGTAATGTGGCATTAAAATGATAAATACATTTAAGCGAGTCATTTAATTTCACCTTCAATTTAGCCTATCACCTAATATCATTTAGACTAGTGTTATAACCCGAGTGGGGCTAAATAATAGCATTACTCTTTTGAAAAGGGTTTTGAGTAAAATTAGAGGTAAGACACTGGGCCTGTTATTAAAAGATTCCAATGTTTAGGGGCTAAATGGGCTATTTATTATACTACTGAGAAGTTAAGTTTTCTTTTTGTTCACTTTCAGATTAATGCATCTGCATTAATTTTTTGCATGTATAAAGGTCCTCTGTGGCTAGCAACATGGACTATCAGTTGGAGAATTAATAATATTTCTCAAATTTTCCCATAATTTTTTTTTTAAAAATTCAATATTTCATCCGAATCAACAATGTTCAGTGCCTTTTTCTCTCGTATCCATAGTTGACAACAAATGACTGGAAAGTTATTCGTAATTCTGGATGTTTACATTGTCAATCACACTACCCATCATTAGGTTCACTACTACTAATTAGGGAGACAAACTCATTTCTAAAGAGATGAATGTTCACACACTCAGGGCCGTACATGAGATTTTCAGGTCTTGGGGCGAACTTTAGATGTTGGGCTTCCAAATGGTAGTATGCATCAAATATTTTACATTCATGAGAGTTTTAGGAACTCTAACTATTAACTTAAAACTCGACAATAAAACGGAAAACAAAATGTAATATACAAAATACTTGTATTATAATCAACTAATAAGGCTGAATATGTTCCAAATAATCACTTAAATATTTCTAGCTTTGCAGTTTATATTATAACCAAATAGTAAGAACACATTACACTATTTATTTATCGTTTGGACAGCATTTTGATCATTTTCACAAGTTATGTTTAGGGATTTAGTAGCTCTTATGTAACGACCCGACCTTGCGCCGTAATTGTTATTATATCATACCTACTGTCCGCTTTAGGAGAGCCTAGACCCATCTATAAACATCCAGAATCCACAAACTGTTTACCTGCTTAAAATCTGGTGAAATTCACATTGCTTGAAAAGCGAGCTCCCTAAAAACCACTTACAAGAACATTCGTACAAGTTACATATAGTATAGCAAAACATTTTTCGAACAGATTATCCCTGTTTGGCCTCCATTAAAAATAGGTTTTGGGAAAAACTAGATTTTTTAATAGTGATTTTTTGGAGAATATGTGCTTAAAAAATAAGGAAAAGTTTTGGATTTACGTGTAATATTATTTTATTGAAGAATGTGATGTTGAAAATAAGAAAGAAAAAAATGCATTTCCACAAAAATGGAGCCCTAACGGGGCTAAATCTTCATTATGCAAGTTGCAACAATAGCATGAATAGGGCCACAAGATAATTGGGGAGAACGAGGAAAAAACATTAACAAGGTGTAAAGTAGTAGCATACTGAGCAAGAAAAGATTACGAGTTCAAGTTAGAGCTACCTCACACGCTAATCACTGCAACTGCAAGTCTTCAATAGAAGAGATACTATAAGGATTTGAAAAGGATAGTGTTATTTTTTATCTAATGGAAATTCATACAGTGACGAATCAAGAATCCTGACTGGAGAGGGTAATGATTGAATGAGTGTTAAATGGGGTTCATGTTGAACATGTATTTTGTCAATTTCCATTGATGTTGCATAAGATACAGAGGTCCAAAATGGGGTTCATGTTGAACATGTATTTTGTCAATTTCCATTGATGTTGCATAAGATACAGAGGTCCAACCTCTAGTTTTGCACAATTTGGCTCGGTAGAAATTTCTAATACTGATGAGCTTTTGACAATCATCCTTTCCATATTGAAATTTCCTTTTTGGCATTCAATAAACGAATGAAACAAGTCTAAATGAGCATAACCGTGCTGCATCCTGGTGCCTTTTCCAACCCTTTATTTGAAAAGACCACTCTAATCCCTTCAGCCTTTTGCCATCTTTCAGATGCTGCATATATATTTGAGAGTAGTACATAATGTGCATCATCATTTGAAATACAGCCACTATTTAGTTTTCCAGCCAATTCTAAAACGCGTTCTGCCATAACTGTGTTAGAATGAATACAACATGCCCCAAGTAGAGCCCCGAGAACTGTATCATTTGGTTCAACCGGCATTCCCTTGACTAAATCAAACGCTTCTTGTAACTTACCTGCCCGTCCCAAAAGATCTACTAGACACCCATAATGCTTGATGTTGGCTGTTAATCCATATTTTTCCATCTTATAGAATGCTTCTAAACCTTCCTCCACCAGTCCCCCATGTGCACAAGCAAATAAAACAGAGAGAAACGTTACCTCATCGGGCTTTACTTCGGATTTCTCCATTCTGCTAAAGAAGTCTACAGCTTCCCTACAATGACCATGAATGGCAAATCCGGATATCAAAACGTTCCAAGTAGCATAGTTTTTGAATGACATTTGTTCAAAAATCAATCTTGCCTGGCTCAGATCCCCACATTTTGCATACATGTCAGCTAATCCATTAAGAACAAACTCATTTAATTTTATCCCTTTCGATACAACCATTTCGTGAATTTCCTTACCCACATCCAACAATCCCAACTGAGCGCAAGCTGATAAAATACTCACTACTGTAACTTCATCTGGCTCAAAACAGTCAACTTGCATTCTGTTGAAAGCCTCCATTGCTTCCTCACACATCCCATTTTGCACGTAACCAGAAATCAATGAATTCCAAATAACCAAGTTCCTCAAACTCATCCTATCAAAAATCCCTCTTGCCTTGTCAACATCACCCTTCTTAAAATACCCAGATATCATCACTGACCAGACGTAAAAATTCCTTCTTGTCATTTTCTCAAACATTTCCTTTGCAGCCTCCATATCCCCATGACTAGCATACCCATCAACCATCACTGTCCACGTCACCACAGTCTTTAACTCCTCCGGAACGTTATTAAAAACCTGCCTTGCCATCATCATATCACCGCTTTTTGCATAACCATCAATCATCTCATTCCATGTAACTGACGTTTTTCCTGCCATTTTCTCAAACAAAATATTAGCAGACTTTATGTCACCATTCTTTATATACCCTCCGATCATCGCATTCCATGTCACAGCATTTCCATCAGGCATAAAATCAAACGCTTTACGCGCACTCACTACATCTCTACATTTCCCATACATATCAACCAAAGAAGTCCCCACCATTACATTAACTTCCACTCCTAACTTGATGGTTTCACAATGCAATGCCTTGCCAAGGCTAAGCATAGAAATTGAAGCACAAGCTTTGAGCACTAAAGGGATCACACCCAATATAACGTTGCTACTTCCACGGTTCTGCTTGTATGTTAAAATGGCCTCTCTGGATTTCTTCTGAAAGATCAAATTTCGTATAGAATAAGACCAGCTTGAATTTGAGTTCTTTGAGAGAGACTTATTCATTTGGGTTTGTTTTGGGTTTCAAAAGGTTTGATATTTGAAGTCTTGTTGAAAAATTGATGATTTCGTCTCATTCTTAATGTCATGAGGCCCAATCGAAAAGATATATTCTTACCTTGGACTGCCCCATTGAGCACGGTATAGCCAAATCTGGGAATCCGATCCAGCCAAGGCGAGTCCCGAGATCATTCATTAAACACGATGGTGCATATTACTATATTTTCGATTTATTTTCAGAAATTGTTTCCACCATCATATTTTTTTATTTTCTATTTTTGCAATAGTTACTTGTAAAATATTGGAATATATTTCCAATTAGCCAATAATTGATTCCAAATATAATGGACAAGATTTCAATCTTCATTCATTCTTAATAAATAGAAAATACGAATAGGGAAGAGTCCGAACAGAAAATTACAAGATTCTAGACTATTTAAGAATAAACTAAGTTTTGGATCCAATTCCAAACAAAGAAAAATGAAGGCTAAATTCCCTTTGAAAATTCTAAGTTCTAACCATTAGTAATGTATTTCATTTATGTTCAAAAGCTAGATAAAACTTGGGTCCAAAATTCCAAATTGTCCAATGGGAGGAATTTTTATTTTTTTAAGAAATTAACATCAAAAAAATCATGCATCAGGACATTGGAATCCACCATAAAGCATAGTCTTTATTGTGAAATCATAACTTATAAATGATAAATCAAAAAATAAAAAATAAAAAATAAAAACGAAAAGAAAGAGGGCTCGGATGCCCGAGTTGCTGCGAAGATGGCAGCCGACAATAGGGCAGGGACGACGTGCCAATGACGAGTGCGCAACAACATGGCAACCGGAGGGATGGGGGAAGCTCGGTCCCCGATTTGGAAATTGCAAATTAGAATAGCCGAAGAGGTTAGAATTTGGATTAGGAATTTAGGTAAATGGACTTGTTATATAAAATTATGGGAAAACATCATAATTCAAGTATATGGTTTACACCAATTCAAAAGTCA
>CAIGRN010109512.1:0-48143 GCA_903798345.1 Fraxinus anomala | reverse complement strand
GTACCCATTGTTATTTTTTTTCGAGCCCGAGCGGCTCGTGGGCTGCTACAGTACGAGCCGAGCGGCCGAGCCGACGAGCCGCTCGGCTCGATTGCCACCTCTAAACGTCCTTAATCCTTAGACTCTTTGCAATTATTATAGGTTTACTAACATGATAATTAATGCGTTGCATGCTTAAATTTGTGGGTCCAAGTTCCCTATCGAGTTTCCACAAAAATAACTGAAGGTTAATAGATGGTGATTGTTCTTTCGCAAACGTACGAAATAATTGATAAATAATAATGTGATGAGTTGAATATCATTTGATATGAAATAAGCTTTAAATTAAATTTTATTAATTTGTAATCAAATTCGAATATTTATTAACAAAAGATTTGTTTTATTATTTACTCTAAATTATTATGTGAATTATCTAAAAACTTGATTTGTATGAATGAATGTGGTGAATTTATGAATCCACTTATCTTATTCCTATTTTCAATTATTAACCTTTGAAATTAGTGATATTTTTGTGTTCTTTATAATCGATATTTCAATTATATCCAACTATCTCTTTCGAAATAAGTTAAACTTAATATAAACATGATCCGATTTTATTCCTAATTCGAATTCATATGCAAAATAATGCATTCATACAAATGATTATCAATAAGATAGTACACAACATACATGTTATTTCTAACATTTATTTCCCGTGTGTTGAAATTAGAAAGTTCTAACCTATTATGAAACCTCCAACACTATAATAAGTAACTAATTACTTAATTGGTGACCAATAAATTAAATAATGCAACAAAGCATTCAATTACAATCAAGAATATACTAACTACTAATATTTGAATTAAAAATACGAAAACCTAGGTTTCATCTTAGCAATACAAACAATGATTTAGCCTAACACAATTTTTATAATATTACGAGAAGAATTCCGAAATATGAATGAATACAAGAAATCTTGATCTTAAACTCTGAGCTTTAAATCTTCAAGTTCTTGATGTAATTAGCCTTCAATTCTTGATATGTTTGATCTTCTATCTCGAAAGATGTGAATTTGCCTATTTTGTTGATGAAGTTTTATGATATGATATAGTATGAGCGGCCGAAGAGAAATACTTTGATGTTTATTTATTGTCTTGTACTTATGGTTGACGAAATTGACTCAAAAAGGTATCCAATTTTCGAATCTAAAAGAGTTTGTATCACAAAAGAAAAGTTTGCCCGCCTATCAAAATTTTGTCCATGTCCACGTATGGTACAATAGCTGCATGTGCATGGGCAAGTGAAATCGAACTCGGGTGCCCAAAAAAGGGGCCCTTGCGCTTGCAGGGGTATTATTTTTTTTACTTTCTTTATCTTATATTTTCGTTCAATTGACTCCATATAATTTTTAATCATGATTTTGTGATCCGAATCAACTATTGAATATTTGTACTTTGATTCCCAAACTTTGAAAATCATTCATTTTCACTAATTTTTTTCGTTCATTTCTTCTAATTTCAAGCTCAATCACCGAGTTTTACATAATAAACAAAATAATTTAAAAACTAAGTTATAACTCACCAAAAGTAACCCTAAATATCCATATTTAAGGGTCTTAAAAAGTGTATAAATTACACTTATTTGTGATCCCAAATCTCTCAAAACTTTGCAAATTTTACTATAACTTTTTATTTGTTTCACTCGTGGTCCCAAATCATTCAAGTGCATGCAATTAGGCGTCAAATGGATAGAAACCATCCACTTTGTCATCAATTGACCAATAAAAATAAAATCTGACCATTTTTTACCACTACGTGGATGGTAAAATCGTCGGTTCAATTATAACACATTTAAATTCAAATTTGTTGTTACTTCACTACGTATTCCGCTCTAGAGCAGAAGAACCCTAGATCATCTTTTTCCCCCAATGAACTCTTATGAAACCCACGAAGATGAAGAAGTAGATTTAGAATGAGCATCCATCTGAAAGGATCAATCTTCGAACCGTATATTTTCTTCATGGTTTATTAAGTTTTTCAAGAAATCGTGTAAAATTTTCGATCTTTGTGAGAAATCCGTAATTGATGAAATTATTCGTTTAATTTTTTTAATCTCCATGATTTTATCTTTAAAATATTTTCCTTACCATTTCTTCAGAAAAAAATTCCAGAGAGAACGAATACACGCTAAATTCTCTCTGATCAACCATCAGATGCAAAGAGAGGAATCTTTGACCTTGAATTTTGACCAAAAGCATTTGACATTTGACTCGGAAAATTTTTCCGTTCAATAATTATGCCTTCCTTTGAACTCCATTATTTAAAAAAATTATAATTTTTTTATAGTATTTTCTAAAAAATGTGTGATTAAAAAATGTGAATTTTTTTTCCTCTGTTAATAGATAGGAAATTGCATTGAATTGCATACAATATACGTATGAAATTAACACCTCCCTTGTGGTGCCATCAATAAGAATCGAACCAACCACAGTCCCACTACTTTTTATTCCAATGTTTGGTACTCCATTTGTTTTTTCGCTGAATAAGCACCATCTTTCCCGCTCCGGTACTCTGAAGTCTTATTTTTTAGATTTATTTATAATATTATTTTATTGAGAAATGTGTGGTTGATAAGAGGAAAAAAAAAAAAAAAAGAAATAAAATTTAATGGTGCGAAACATGGCTAAGAAAAACCGGCACGTGCACACAACCGCAATGTTCGAGTCTCTTTCATTAAACGACAAAACCTAAATTGGTCCCATATTATAATTTTCTCAAATCTAAAACTAAAATCCAAACATTGGCTACTTGCTTTGTAGATAAGAAAGAATCCAGTTCATGTTCATGCATTGATCAATCAAGTTGATAATAATAATAATAATAATAATAATAATAATAATAATAATAATAATAATAAAGAGATGTTAAAACAGCACAACTCATTTCAATATGGATATATAATATATTAATTCTTTAAAATTAAATATATAATATATTAATTATATAAAATTAAATATTCTAGTTCATGTATTGATCAATCAAGTCGATAAAAAATATGAGAAAAAGGTAGCCTCCATCCTTAACTTTTACTATTCTAAATCTTTATCCATTTTATTCTCCATCTACATTTTTTGACAATTTTATTCTTAATTTGTCATTTATTGGCAGACATCGCGACCATCAATGAATTGCTTCCAAAAACATCGTCAAATTTTCATGTGCCACCCACACGTTTACTTAAGGATAAGACAAAAAGATTATTAACACTTTAATGTAAAATGAAGTAGATGTCTAAGATAACTAAAGAGAATTGCTTTGAATGTTTTGGCTCTAACACCAAACCCTTTGTAATTTGTATGGCTTTCTTCATATAGTCATACATTGAAAACTGATCTTAGAATATCAGTTATGTACAACAACTAGCAAGAATCAAGATATATATGATTTAGTATAAACAATTGAATTCGAAAAAATAATTGTCCTAAAAAATGTAGGACTTAATTATGAAATTGGATATGTAATTCCAATATTCACTCTAACATGTAGAGAATCTAGATATTGATAAAGTATAATATGATCAATCAAATTATTTAAATATGGTTAACATACCCTTTCGTAGGGGCGAAGTTAGGATTTTTAGCTTTTGATGGCACTAAGACGATTAGTGGTAGTTTTATAGTGTCAGCAACACTGCAGCGACCTGTATCGCTCATAGCAATGGCGACTGAGCCATAATTTATAGAAAGAACGACATTTGAAGAAAATAATAAGATGGTTATTTTATCTTTTATGAGAATTGTATTTAAAAGGATTTTTTTTTTTTTTTCAAATTTGAGAATTGGAAATGAAGGAATGCTAAGGTCTCAAATAACTAGAAAGAATGCTACTGTGATGTAGGTGTCTTTCCCAATTGACAAATGGAATAAATGGCTATCTTGTTCTTTATAATTGTCATTCTCGCACATTATTACTTATATCAGCAACTACTTCGTCTCCAAAGTCTTGGTTGGTACAACATTTCGTTTTTTTTTTTTTTCCTATCCACTCTTCGTGCTCTCAACATTTCCCATGACACTTTAGTTTTTGAGTAGGATTCCTTTTGCCAAGTAGTTTAATTTTGGATGGAATTGGAACCTAGTGACTAACTAAAATTTTAACAAAACTTCAGTGACTTAAATGGTACCAAAAAAAACTTTATTGATGAAAATTAATTTTTTGGTAAACTTCAGTGACCTTCTTTTTTATCCTTATTAAAAATAATTTGCCTCCGTTTTGTGAAATCTACATCCATACATTAGAATTTAAATATAATTGATAAGAGTTCAAAGATTTGTATGTCCCTTCATAAAAAAAATAAAAATAAAAATAAAAATAAAATTTGGCAAAGATTAAACCTTTTGAGGGGAGAAAAGTTTCTTGATGCATACGTTCAAGGATAATAGTATAAAAAACAAGGAAAAAAAAAAAATCACCTTAGGTTACCTAATTAAAATCTAACCTATTTTGACTGCAATTTGACGGTGAATATGTTAGTCTCACCTACAACACCTTAGAAAAGAATAACTACGAAAATCAAAATATAAGAGAAATTGCCCAAACCAATTAATCTTTGCAATTTTAACCGATTTTGAATTTTAGAATCGAGAACTTGACGGTTCTCATATGTTCTCTATTCGAGATAAAGAATCAAATTTAGTTCGATTCCAATTACTTAACACCACGAATATAATTATAGTTAGACCATGTCAAAATTACGTTAGTACGAATAATTCGAAAAATGCAATTATTTAATTTATTGGAATTGGAATTGGAATGTGTCAATCTTCTAACCTGTCTTCTTTTGAGCAGAAACATTCAATTTTGTCACTGAATACAAATTCTAACATTCACAAATACATTACAGAAAATTTATCGAATCATATAATTCTTCTGAGAATAGGAATTAATAATTAACGACCTATTAATTTTGATAAAAAATTCTAATTTTCTACATATTAAAACAATATTACGTACGTGTATATTTTTCATTATTCATTTTTAGAAAACGTTTTGCTTAAACAATTAGCAACTCGAATGACTTTAGACGGACGAAGACAAAATGATTTTATTAGTCTAATTTTTAATTTTTATGTTGATACAAAGACAAAGAAGAAAGACACGAGAAAATGAAGAATATAGTATATAATAGAACAAGATATGCGACAATTGAAATCTGTCAAGTACACGGTTTGATTGAGGATCGACCAGACTTTGATGAGAAAGAGGTTTTTTTTTTTTTTTTCCCAATAGAAAAACATTTTACATCACCATTTGTAAGTAATTTTCGAAAATAATAATAATAATAAATAAATAAATAATCTTTTTTGTGTGTGACTTCTAGAATACTTTCAATTCTTCCTTAAAACGTAAGTATGAAGTATGAATTGTGTAACCTTATCTTCCCCTTTAAATATTTAAAACATAAATATGCTGGCTTTTCAGTGTCAACTTCTGTTTTTCTAGAAGCTTAAGATGCCTTCAAATTCAAGGCAAGTAAAATTCGGATGAAAATCTATCAAAAAGATTTGTTTCACATGTATTCAAATTTAAAGTTTTATAACATTCCGGTTAGTAAGAGCGTAAACATATATAAAGCTCTTATTCGATAGAAATTAAAATTAAATTTTTAGTATAATTCAATAAAAATTGATGAAATTTGTGGTTGAAAAGTTGTAGATCCTATAAAAATATATTATTAAAATCGATTGTTTACTTTGATTTAAATTAAAATTACTACCAAATAGGGGCAAAGTAAAATTTCAAACGATCGGAAAGACGTAAGCGAGGCTTGCAAAAAATTGAAAATCTCAAAAGTTATCGCAATTATTTAGAAAGAACAAACTAACCAACCATGCATAACTTTTATTTGAAGAAAACTGAAAATTTTAAATTTTGATTTTTTTTTTTTTTTTCCTTTCACGATTTTGTTTTTATTTAATTGAACTAAAATAATTCTTGATTGCAGCAAAAAATAGTGATTATAAGATGCATTAACCAGACAAAAATAGGATAAATTAAAATATTTGTTGTAAGTTGTGTCATCATTTATGGGTAAATGAACCAAGTCTTTGTTTGACTCACTCATTTCCAATTTAAAAAAATAAAACGTTCTAGATAAAAGATTTTCTAAACTCAAGTAATATAAGAAATCATATTTTTTGTTATAGCTTTGAATTGTGCTGAATATTGATCCCCTATTCGATTTAGTTAAAAATCAAAATTTTAATAGAGTTTAGTAAAAGTTAATTAATTGTATGGTTGGAAGTGAAAAATAATTGATCCTACGAAATGTATAGTTAAAAATGAATTATTCACTTTGAGTTAAATTTTTATCAACTTTTTTAGTTATACCAAATCGAGACTAAAACTTTCAACGTGTACAATTAAAAATCAAAATACTTCCTAAAATTTTAGCCTCTATTCTATACAAATTTATATAATCTAAGCACATTAATTATTAGTATTTAATATTAAAATGAAAATTACAAATGAGTTACATTTCAGTTCTAATTTTATAATTAAGAATTATGCAAAATTTTTTAATTTATTATTTTAAAGCTTTTTCCCCAATTTAAAATGGCAACGGATCAATTATACTTCACCGCCTCATTTATATAGATTGGTTTTGTTTTCACACGGATTAAAAAATCTTATTTAATGTTATTGAAGAAGTAATTTTTGTCAAGAACTTTTCTAATTTACTCTTATTTAATTATCAACAACTAATAGTACAATTATTGTTGAATGTAGTAAAGAAAATGAATGATTTATTAATTTTCAATTCTTACCTAGGTTATAATTAGACAAATTAAATAAGGGTGCATCAGTAAACAAACAAAATAAAATCTCAATAAAGAAACAAGAATAATGGGGCCCTTCAATGCTGGCAGATCAGAGGTCGCGAGCTCGATTCATGTGACTCTTAGAAGGCAAATTCTCTCCTGGAAGGCAAGATGTAACATGAGTTTGACTCGCTCGACATTTTGACAGTTCAGTTGGGAGGGCTCTTGAATCCTGGCTAGTTTGGGACATATCTCAAGATTAGTCGCAAAAAGTGAACAATTGGGTATCAAAACAAAAAAAATAAGGAAGGTCGGCATTATATTATAATGGTATATTTTAAACGTGCACCATACAGGGAAGTGTCTTGGAAGTGGCTCATCAAACAACGTGACAAATTAACCAGCTCCGAAATCACAACCATCTGATGACTCCATAAAGTCATCAAATCTAACGGTGCATATCCATCAAAGACTGATCCAACATCGCTATTTCGTAGCGATTTGGTGGAAGCTTCCTATCTCTAGCTCTCCCCTATATATATTCTTTTTCCACTCTTATAGCTTCAATCTCAACTATTGTTGAAAATTGAAATCCATTTCCTCTTCAAAAATTTGCGCTCTAAAAAATCCAGATCTTCCTATTTTTTTCTGGCTAGAATTAATTACATTAGATGGCAAATCAAGCAGAAGTTTCAGCAATTGAACACATTAGAATGCATCTTCTTGGAGAGTTTTCTCCAACGGAGCTTTCGTTTGCTGCTGAGATCGAAAGAACTAGTAGCATAAATTCATCAGTTTCGAGCTCTCATTCTGACCATACAGTTTCAATTTCTGATTATTTCATGAGTCTTGAGCAGAATGATTTTGATTTTAGCGACTTTTCAAGCCCTGAGTCCGTAGATTTGGGCCAAAATCAATTAGACCCTCCAGTTATAGACCTCACTACACCAAAAGTGCAAAGATTGACAGAGAGGAAGCCTCCATTGAAGATTGAATTGCCGGAGGTGAAGAAATTCGACTGGATCGACTTCTCGAAGTCGACTCATTCGAACTCGGTAGCGATGGTGCAGGACAACTCGGCTGTGGAGGAGAAGAGTCATTACAGAGGGGTAAGACGGCGGCCGTGGGGCAAGTACGCGGCAGAGATCAGGGACCCTAAGCGGCGCGGCGCACGTGTCTGGCTTGGGACGTTCGACACCGCCATCGAAGCCGCCAAAGCTTATGACAAGGCGGCGTTCGAGATGCGAGGGAGCAAGGCGATTTTGAACTTCCCACTGGAGATTCAGAAGGAAGTATGCGAATCAGAAGCCACCGTCGACGTAGGGCGAAAGCGACGGAGAGAAGCGGAGGTAGTGGTGGTGGAAGAAAAAAAGTCGGTAAAACTGGAAAAGACAGAAAAAAATGAAATGATGCAATGGCCGTTAACGCCGTCATGTTTGAGCTCAGTTTGGGATCAGAGCGAGCACGAGACATTTAACTTTCCACCGTTATCTCCGTTTGGCTACCCACAGGTTATTGTGATATGAAAGAAATGCTTGCATAAAATTTTTAGTTTGTCCGATGTGCTGTCGTGTATATATACAGCCAACGGACAAAGGAAAATGAATATGCTTTCGGATGTTTTCACGAGCAACATTGAAAAGTAACTTTACACTAATGTTTTACGATGCTTGATTAATTTGAGCTGTGTACCACTTGACAAAATTACAAAATTGAGGACCATGAGCGATACTAAAGGATTAGTCATCTTGGATCAATAATACAAATGAAAGGCTGTCCACGAGCATATATGTTTGGAGTGTTGTTACGGGAGTATAAATTTCTCTTTCGAACAATTTGAATATACAAACATTGATAAAATTGCCTTAATGTAATTTGCACAGCGTAACAATATGATCAACGGGATCAGAAAATTAAATTGAGTCCACCAACTCCACAATATTTCCTTAAAATGAATTCGTTGTCTTCAAATGTGCTAAAGGTGTTTAATAATTGTTTCTCAAGATAGAACGAATTTCGTCTTCTAAGGTAGCAACACGACAACCTACATGAGTTTCAACGAACTCAATGAAGTGTATGCACTTCGGGAACTATATCAAAACGAGAGAGAGAGAGAGAGAGAGAGAAAGAGAGAGTGAGTGAGTGAGTGAAATTTAAAGTAGAGAAAGTTTGAAATGAAGATGGTGTTATTATTCCGACAGCATGACGGCTATTTATAGATTCGTTCGTGACCATTCGAACATCATTCAAGCCTTTTCAACTGTTATGACAGTTTCCAAACTTGAACAAACAACATTGTTCAGTATTGTGCCTGTTAAATTGATTAATACACTTCGGACCAAAAAATTACCTGGAAATAAGTTATTGAAAATTAATATAATTAATTACCCCAAAATTTGACTAATTACAATTTGACCCAAAAAATTTAAATAAATTTTGTCCAAAAATTTAATATAGTACAAGAACTCACATGCACCAGAACGCAAAACAAACCCGAGCATGTGCCGAGCCGATCCAGCCGGTAGCGGCGATTTGAATGTGGTTATTCTTGCATCCCGAGCGATTTGAATGTCGAGACATCTTCATTAAGAAAGATTTAAGTTGAATTTTATTGTATTTTGTACACTCATGTAGGTTATTAAATAATGATTTTGTATTACTTTTGATAAATTATAGCATAATCTTGTGCGTTTATCCTTTACCAGGAACAATTTAATGATTAAAATTGAAATTTGAATAAATGAACAAAAAAATCGACGAAAAATGATGATTTCCAAAGTTTGAGCACCAAAATATAAATATACAAAAGCTGATTCAGACCACATATTGATTGATTGAAGAGTACCTATTGAAGATTTCAGTTAGGTTTCTTTCAAGGGGTGGTCAAAGGTTTTAATTGCTAGGTATGGAAATTACGTTAGAGCCCAATTATCAATAGACAATATGTAAGTTAACGATACACAGAATAGTCTCTAAGTGTAATGCTTATAGGGGAAAGTCTTCGAGTTCAAGCAAAAAGGGTAAAGTTGATTACCTCCATTTTCGACCCTGCGGATATAACATAAAGGACACTACCCTTGATCTAAATCTAATACAGTCACTTTCTAGTTAATACCTGCTCTAGTTACTCAAAATCTAATAGTCACTTTCTAAATTAGGATAAAAATCGTGTTCAGACTGTAGTTTTGCTTATTAATTACTAGTCTCATGTTAGATGTGGACCGATTAGAAGTCAAATTAAGGATGAAGTCATAATAACGACTTTTCTATTACGTGAAACTAATTTAATAATTACAATTATTTTTGCATGGAGCCATGTACTCGGTTTGTTCATTGTTGACTTGCTTTTTTAAATTCTTTGGATCCCATTTGGGGACAAAGTAAATTTTAATTTTTTTTAGAAAAAAAAAAAGAGCAAAACAAGGCATAAAACACCTGGGTAACAAAGAAAAATGACGCAAGTATAGGAAAAAAGTAACAAATTTTTTACAGAATTTTAAATTTCTCACACATGAGGAGACGGGCCCACATGAATTCAATATTGTTAAGTATATCGGAACCCACATATTGTGTGTATTCTGTTCATTTTCTGTGAGAAATTCCGCGTACCCATAGCATCATTCGGTAAACACGGGATGCAAGACAAATCGCTTCTAGTTCAAATGTGAGATTTATGATTATTTGAAAACGTTGACCTCGTTCAAGAGTGATTTAAGCAGTACGATTCACATATAAAAATGAGCCCGACCTCTAAGGTCCAACCATAACTCTGATATTATGAACTCAGACCTATAATTTTCGATTGTCCAGTGGCCGTATATAAACAAAAAAGCACATTAGACAGTGACTAAAGTGGCAATTTCTTGTATATATATTTTCTTTCATATAACAAGGAGCTGTGGATAACCGAAAGGAGATAATGGAGATAACGACAGCAAATTAAACGTGTCATGCGCGCTCTGATCCCAAACTGAGCTCGAACATGACGGCGTTGACGGCCATTGCATCGTTTCATTTGTTACTGTCGTTTCCAGTTTTATCGACTTCTTTTCTTCCATTACCACCTTCTCTGCTTCTCTCCGCCGCTTTCGCCCTACGTCGACGGTGGCGTCTGATTCATATACTTCCTTCTGAATATCCAGCGGGAAGTTCAAAATTGCCTTGCTACCCCGCATCTTGAACGCCGCTCTGTCATAAGCTTTAGCGGCTTCGATGGCGGTGTCGAATGTCCCAAGCCAGACACGTGAGCCCCGCCGCTTAGGGTCCCTGATCTCCGCCGCGTACTTGCCCCACGGCCGCCGTCTTACCCCTCTGTAATGACTCTTCTCCTCCACAGCCGAGTTGTCCTGCACCATCGCTACCGAGTTCGAATGAGTCGACTTGGAGAAGTCGATCATGTCGACTTTTTTCACCACCGGCAATTCAATCTCCAAAGAAGGCTTCCTCTCTGTCAATGTTTGCGCCTTTGGTGTAGTGAGGTCTATAATTGGTGGATTGAATTGATTTTGCCCCAAATCTACAGACTCAGGGCTTGAAAAGTCGCTAAACTCAAATTCATTCTGCTCAAGATCCATGAAATAATCTGAAATCGAAACCGAATAGTCAGATTGAGAGCTCGAAACTGCTGAATTTATGCTACTAGTTCTTTCGACCTCAGCAGCAAATGAAAGCTCCGTTGGATAAAACTCTCCGAGAAGATGCATTCTAATATCTTCAATTGCTGAAACTTCTACTGGATTTGCCATCTAATAGATTAATTCTAGCCAGAAAAAATAAGGAAGAAACAGATTTCAGAGATCGGAAAATTTGAAGTGAAATGGATTTCAATTTTGATGATAGTTGAGAGTGGAAAAGGCATATATAGAGGGGAGAATCAGAGAGAGGAAGCTTCCATCAAAGCAGCGCCGTATAGCGGAGATGTTGCGTCGGTCTTTAATGGAATATGGACCGTTGGATTTGGATTCATCCGATGGTTGTGATTTCGGACATGGTTAATTTGTCACGTTGTTTAATGGACCATTTCCAAGACACTTCCATATGCAGTGTACGTTTGGACTAAGATCTTTAAATATACAATTATAATCTATCCGTTACCATTTTAAATTGGGACAAAGCTTTAAAATAAATAATAATTCAAAAAACTTTGCATAATTAGATTTTAATAATTGTTCTTAACTCAATTAAATACTATATAGAAGAAATATATAATTGATAATTTCGTGTTAATTTCTCTTTCTTGACTCATGACACTACATGAAAAATTATTCCGTATTATTCTTCTCGTCCAATTAGATAAAATAACCTATTGTTGGACGAATAATTTTGGGTACATATAAAAATTGATACCCTTGTCCACACCCTCACATGAGTGTGACTCACTTATGTACATGTAGCAAGTTCCTTGTCGGACACGTCGTAATTTCATAATGTACTTTTAGAACAAAATAAAAAAAAAAAACGAAAGGAAGAAACGCAACTTCCAACATTAAGCATTTTTATATAGTTGGATGATAAATAATAACATGCCAATGAAATTTATATGACTCACATTTTACTTATTTTGAGAAATAAAAATAATGAACTAGATACTTATAATCCCATTCAAACACGCGTCAAAGCTATGTAGTAGTGCTAAATTTGGAAATTTACCTTTTGTTAGTCTTTTCTATTTTTGGAGTGTTGAAAAAAATTTGTTGAATGCAGTAAATGATGTTTGAAATATATGTCCCAATCCCATCTGATAATAGTTTGAAGTCAATTTTATTGGGTCAAACTAATAATAAAAATAAAATAAAATACTTTTCTTTAATTGATTAGTATGATAATTTCTTGAATTCTATTCTCTTCTCCCCGCCTCTAGTTTTGTTTGCTGACTTTGTCATGTTGTGACAGTTAAGGTTTCATTTTTACTTTTCATTTTATTGACTCCTATTTTGATTGCTTCTCATCCTAGTTTCGACTTTGATTTGGGCCGATCACTAATTTCTTCCATTTCTATGTATATCTCGATAGCTAGAAGCGTAAAATGAGTCGAGATGTTCAAATTTAAAAATAGCATAAACACGAGAGTCGAGACCTTTTGGGACAGGCTAACCTACCTTAGTATAAGCTCATAGATAGTTGATCTCTCTTAGAACAAAAAGTTATTATCTCTGTACAAGTAAAATAATATTGTCATTTTTTATTTATTATTTATTCAAACCCATTTTTATTTGTTTTGATGGCCAATATGGTACAGTCGGTTGTGCTGAACCTTACAATGTTAGTCAAGCTGTGCATGCACGAAACTTTTGGACTATGTTGGGAATCAAAGGCCATACAAGATCATGTCGGTCAGAAACCTATGACTCAATACCAAGTTTTAGGATACATACGTAAGACCATTTAGAAATTAATGGTCGTTATCAAACCCTTGTTTGGTCTCATTAAAATTATAATTCATTTTTTTTTTCTCTCTCTCTTCTTATCAATCATACATTCCCAATAAAACAATATTACATGTAATTTCAGATTTTTTTTCTTCTTTTTTAACCACACATTTAAAAAAAAAAAAATTTATTATAATCATTAGAATTTTAAATAATGAGAGCTAATTAAAGTGTCTATTCATGATAATTGTGAAACTTCATGTGTCAGAATAGTCAAACCTAAACTTACAAAATACTTATCGTGTAACATGATATTTGCGAAACTTCACGTGTCAAAATACTCAAACCTAAACTTACAAAATATTTATACTAACTTGTCATAGTTAAACGTACATTTCATGTTATTATGAATTATTTTATAAGTGCTATAAAAATAATATTTGAAAATGTGTGAATATAAAAAATAGTTAATTTTTATTCAATGGGAATCTCTCAGTGTACAATTTTTTATATTATATTTTATTTTATTTGTGAGTAGGAGTATCTGACTTGACTAAAATGTTTGTAGTTGTCATAAAAATTCATCTTAAAAGTGCAACGTATAACTGTCTATGCAAGAATATATGTTGTGAAATATATATATATATATATATATATATATATATATATATATATATATTCTCACATGAGATATTGTTTGTCATTGAGCTCCTTCAAAATCAGCTATATCTATGATTCATACAACTAAATTGTTGCCCACCTAAAGAAATAGAATTTATAACTATTAAAAAAAATCTTTAAACGAAAAAGCCCGTCAAATAAATTCCAAAATAGCTGATGAGTAAAATGTTTAAATTATTTGCGAAAAGGGTTTAAATAGTTGAGAGATTAATTCATTTGCTTCGAATACTCATGAGAACAATTCAATACATTCATGAACATGTAATTTAATTAATTTGAATTAATTAATATAGAAAAAATAATAATTTATATACATATAATCTTGAAAATTAATTTAGACAAAAAAGTGTGTATGTGAACTTTAAGAATAATTTGTATCATGACTTAAACAAATGATTTTGAAATTAAAAAATTGTACATGAAATTTAATAATTTATTTACTCTTAAATTAATTGAATAGTCCCTGAAAATATATAAAGTGTACATGAACTTCGAAGAATTAATCACTTTTGATAAACCAAACCGACCAATCACATACGTTACTAGTGCAAGGCAAAGGCTATGAAGAGGGGTGGGGGTTTTAAAGGAATTATTTGTTGATTATATTTATTGGGTATATGAATGGTTTAGGAAATGTGAGAGAATTTTTAAATGAAAAATTAATACTTATTAAAAAACTAAAAATAAGGTATCACTGAATAATTGAATTATGGTAAAGTTAAAATCATCTAACAAATGATTCTCGTTTAATATGATACTTAATATATTATAAATATACGAGAAATATTAAGAAGCAAAAGTAGAATTGTGTCAACACAATATTTTCGTAACCTAGTATCACATGGTAAAAAAATAATATTCGAAAATGGGAATTGACATTAGGAAAAAAAAGTAATAACATAGCATAATATTGTAAATTGTAATAATGCATCACATTTTCGACTATAGTACAAATATTATATCATTACACGTCATTTCAAGGCCAGGCTATCAAAACTATAATAACCTTTATTTATTATTTTCATATATTGATAACTTTTCCGATTCATTTTTTATTGAAAGCTCGACATGTAAAATTTTTCATTATTGGATATCATAAGACTTAAGCTCGAAGGCTTTTGTCCTTTCACTAAGCAATTCTATCTAAAATTTAGTTTGTTAAAGAAAATTGTTTATTATAGTGAACAACAATGTAAATAAGGTTAATGTACTTAAAACATAGTTGATCATGCAATAAATCCCACCTATGACTAACCTGATGACCTTATGTCTCGAGGACTAGCGTCATATCCTTCATAATGTTTTGTCTCCACCTTATAGATAAGTCGACTCTTCATCCGATCTTAATATCACGGTGTTGATAGTCTGTCCTCCTCCATATTGTCTACTCCCGACCTCCACCCAAAATTCGTTTTACCGACGACTTAAATGATTGAGGTTTGATCACAGAGTATTTTATACACTTATCCGTACCATTAAACTAGAGCAATTATTGTTATTTGAAATGAATTGAGGCTTAATTTCGTATATATTTTGTTTATTAGGTACATCTTGATGAAAAACAATGGAATTGAAGAAAATGAGTAGAAAATTGGCTAAAGTGGACATAATCCAAAGTTTGGGGACTAAATTGTAAAATGCTAATAAATGATTCGGACCTAATATCGATGATTGGAGAGATATTAGATGGAGTTGGAAGATGGAAGATCAAGAAAATACGAAAAATGAACCAAAATAACCAATGAATGAAATTCGGTGACCAAAGTGTAACAAATGGAAATTGTATAACGGCGCGCGCGCACGGGCATGAAGTTTATTTATCGAGCCCAAAATCGATAAACGGCACGCACGCGAGGAAAGTGCTTGAATGGCCCAATTTCCTTATTTCATTCAAATTCTTATAAAAATCAAATTTAACCTATTTTCTTAGAGAGAGAGGAGAAGCGTGAACAGGAGATAGAACATATCAAATCTTATTTTTCACCAGAAGACAGAGGCTAGCACAAGATTCAAAGGTAATTATCACAAGAGATCGAAGATTCAAAGTTCGGGTTGAAGATTAACTATGAAATTGATTTTTCACTTTCAATTCATTATTTTTCATTCCGGGTGATGTTTTTGCAAATCCTTTTTGTGTAATTTACATAAAAATATGCTGGCTAATTATTTTCATGTATTGGATGAAAACGAAATATGTTATTATTTATTTTTAATTCAAGACAAGTAGTTAGTTAATTTCTTGTTTTTCTTGATTAATCTTGCATGCATAATTTTATTATTTGGTTGTTTAATCACCAAATAAATATATAGTTGCTTGTAGTGTCGAGAGGTTCACAATAAGTCTAAAACATTGTTTGATTAACATGGGTGTGATAGATATTAGGAATAATATTTATCATGTGTGTAATTTTTGAGATAATCTAAGCTTTAATGCGTTCTATTCATTTGAATTCGAACTAGTAATAGATTCGGATTGTGATTAGAATATATTTAATTTATCTTGGAAAAGAAAATTAATTACAATAGATTTATCAATTGTTAAGAATGCATGAATGACACTAGCTGCATAATTGAGAATTGAAATAGATAAGAATAGATGGATTCGTAATCCAATACATTCATACACATGAATACAAAACTCGAATTTTACAAGCTTTCGTATAATAATTTAGAATAATTCAATTCTATTTTGTTTGCTCACTTTAAATCTGAATAAAAACTAATATACTTGATTGAAATATATTTCGTGTAGGACGACAACTCTTAACTCATCGCGTATTACTTGTCAACGATCTCGTACACTTACTAATTTTGCACGAACAAGTTTTTTTGCGCCGTTGTGGGGAAATAATTTATTCGATTTGAGTTTATTAGTTATTTTAGATTTTAATTATTTAATTATTTATTTATTTATCTTATTTTTAAGGCTATTTATTGAATGAACTAAGTCTCTTGTTTTACTCTTTTAAGGAAATTATAAATATGCAAGATTCTAACGAGATCGAGTTTCTTCCAATAGACCCCGAAATCGAAAGAACTTTCAGACAACGAAGAAGAGAACAAAGGGAAGCAAGGAAAATGGCGGAAAATCAAATTCGAATCAGGTTCAGAATTGATTACAACTACCCCAACCAGTTCAGCCAGACCAACCGAGGGCAATAGCAAATCATGGAGAAGCTTTAGTGAGGGATTATGTAAATCTCATTCCTGCTCATGTACAACCACCTATTATATATCCACCATTTAGATAGGTCTCACCTTCCACATCAGACTTGCCATTACAACTTATTTCAGAATCATCACGACATCAGGTTCTCTGGAAGATCAACTGAAAATCCTCATGAACATATTCAAGCCTTCTTGATGCTGTGCAATATGATTATCCACGAAGGCATGTCTGCTGACGCTTTTCGACTGCGCTTGTTTCCTCACACCTTAAAGGACGGTGCACGAGGTTGGCTAAACTCACTAATTCTTAGGAGCATTGTTTCATAGAATGAGATGGTGCAGAAATTCACTTTGAAGTTCTTCCCGCCTTCTCGAGTCCATCAACTCAAAAATGAAGTCCATACTTTCAAGCAAAGAGACCTCGAGATCTATCCAAAAGCTTGGGAAAGATTCAAAAATTACTTCAGGAAGTGCCCCAATCTGAATATTCCTAAGGACTCTAAAATCTGCAAATTCTATTCAGGCTTGAGACCTGAATTTCGCAACATAGTCAATACTTCAGCGAGAGGGTCAATAATGGATATCCCATTGGACAATGTCTTGGACCTATTTGAGAAAATTGCAGAGAATCAATCTATGTGGCCAATAGATATGGAAGTGTCGAGAAAAACAATAGGAGTGCACAATGTTGGCATAGCTACATCATTAGCAGCCCAAATGGAAGCATTGACAAGGAGCTTAGACAGCTTTACTCAGAATGTGAACATGGTGCACCAATCGAAACTAGTTTGTGAAGGTTACGGAGCTGACCATACTACAGAAAGATGTCATTTAGCCTTCACACATGTAATCTAGCCTAAGGAGGTTAGTTATGCGCAAAATTTTTAGAGGCTACGGAACAACCCATATTCCAACACATATAATCCGAGATTGAGGAATCATCCAAATTTCTCCTGGGCAATCAATTAAAGTCAAGGACAAGGAGAAAATTTTCAAGTAAGACCACTGAGATTCCAACAACAATGACAACAGCAAAACAGAAAGCCATCAATGGAGGTATTATTAACTCAGTTCATTACTAAGAGTGAGACTAATTTTCAAAATCAATAGGTAATTATTCAGAACTAGCAAGCTGTAATTAAAAACTTAGAAACTCATATAGGTCAGATAGCAACTGCATTAGTGGGGAGAACTCAATGGACCTTACCAAGCAACACAGAGACAAATCCTAAAAATCGGGTACAGGCCATCACTACTTAAGTGAAGTTCAATTGTCGAAAATAACAGTGAAAAGACTAGCTGTAACAAAAGGTACCTACCACGGGCGAGGAACACGTGGATCAGTCATATAAAACAATAAAGACACAGAAAGCTACAACAGACTCCGGTCCCATTTCCGCAAAGACTGCAAAACACAAGCTTGATAAACAGTTCGCAAAGTTTCTGGAGGTGTTCAAAAAGTTGCACATCAACATACCGTTTGCAAAAGCCTTAGTTCAGATGCCCAACTATGCCAAGTTTATGAAGGACATATTATCAAATAAAAGGAAGCTAGAAGATCACGAAACGATGATGCTGAACGAAGAATGCAACGCAATACTTCAACATAAGTTACCATCTAAATTAAAAGATCTAGGAAGTTTTACTATTCCTTGCAATATTGGTAACAAATACATAAAAAATGCATTATGTGATTTATGAGACATTATTAATTTAATGCCTTTTACCTCTTTTCAGGGAGTTAGGTTTGGGGGAAGCAAAAGCTACTACAGTTACATTGCAACCTGCTCATAGGTCGATCAAATACCCAAGAGGAATTGTTGAAGACATTTTGATAAAGGTTGACAAATTTATCTTCCCAGCGGATTTTATTAGCCTGGATATGGAAGAAGATAAGAATGTAACTCTCATCCTGGGTCGTCCATTTTTTGCTACTGGCAGAGTGTTGATAGATGTGGAGAAGGGGCAACTAATTTTTAGAATGAATAATGAAGAATTGACCATCAACGTCTTCAGTGCACTCAAATTCGATGCTGAACTAGATTCTTGTTGCCAGATTGATGCGTTGGACATAACTGTAAAAGATACATTCAGACTCAATTATCCTCAAGTTCCGCTTGAGGTTTGCCTGGTTCATTCAAAAGAAGAGTTATCCGAATCAGAAAAGATAGAAGAATGTATGCGACAGCTAGAAAGAAATCCTCCAATGTTGAGACCGATACAACTGGAGATAGGTGAGGACCCCTCAAGGTCTTTATCATCTATTCAAATTGCTCCAACTCTTGAACTAAAGCAGTTGTATATGCTTTCTTGGGAGAGACACACACACTTCCAATCATCATCTCAAATGCTCTTAACAAAGATGAAGAAGATCAGCTAATAAGGGTGCTTCAGGATCACAAAACAGCAATAGAATGGACCATCCCTGACAAAAAAGAGATCGGCCATTCACTTTGCATGCACAAGATTTTAATGGAAGAGGAATTTAAACTTTCAATAGAGCGGCAACATAGGTTAAATTCGAAAATGCAGGAGGTTGTGAGGGCAGAAGTGTTGAATTTATTGGATAAGGGGATTATATACCCTATTTCAGACAGTCATTGGATAAGTCCAGTACATGTAGTCCCGAAGAAAGGAGGGATTACAATGGTACCAAATGAAAACAATTCATTGATACCTACACGCACAATCATGGGTTGGAGAGTTTGAATTAACTATCGCAAACTAAACAGCGTAACTAAGAATGATCACTTTTCCCTTCCTTTCATAGATCAGATATTGGAGAGACTCGCTGGACGTTCATATTATTGCTTTCTGGATGGGTACTTGGGATATAATCAAATTCTTATAGCACCAAAAGATCAGGAAAAGACCACGTTTACGGGTCAGTATGGGACCTTTGCATATAGAAGAATGCCATTTAGATTGTGTAATGCTCCAGTTACTTTTTAGAGGTGTATGATGTCAATCTTTTCCGATATGGTGGGGAGCATCATTAAAGTATTCATGGATGATTTTTCTGTATTTGGGTCATCATTCAATCAGTGCTTGGGTCACTTGAGATTGGTGTTGCAGCGATGTCAAGAAACGAATCTTGTACTTAATTGGAAAAAATGTCACTTTATGGTTCATGAAGGAATTGTTTTAGGGCATTTAATTTCAGCTCGGGGTATTGAAGTCGACAAGGCTAAGATACAAGTGATTGAACAGCTACCTCTGCCTACTTCTATAAAAATGATACGAAGTTTCTTGGGACATGCTGGTTTATATAGGCGTTTCATCAAGGATTTTTCAAAAATAAACGGGCCTCTTTACATTTTATTGGAAAAGGACGTGCCTTTTAACTTTTCAGATGAGTGTTTGGTTGCCTTCAACACCTTGAAATAAAAATTGGTCATGACACCTATATTAGCTGCACCTGATTGGAATTTACCATTTGAATTAATATGTGATGCAAGTGATTACGCAATTGGAGCAGTGTTGGGACAGCGCAAAGATAAAGTTTTGCATGTTATTTACTATGCCAGTAAAACTCTTATTGAAGCTCAGTTGAGTGTTTCCAATACAGAAAGTGAGCTTTTGACAGTAGTGTATGCCTTTGATAAATTCAGACCTTACTTGATTAGGTCAAAGGTAATAGTGTATACCGATCATTCAGCTCTCAAGTATTTGCTCACTAAGAATGATGCAAAGCCAAGACTCATCAGATGGGTGCTTCTACTGCAGGCACTTGACTTGGAAATAAGGGATAAAAAAGGAAGTGAGAATTTAGTAGCAGACCATTTATCTCGTTTGGAGCAACAAGAAGAAGAGTTTAATGAAAAAATTAAGGAGAAACTTCAGACACTTTTTGAGATCAATTCAGCAAATTGGTATGCCAATTATGTCAACTATTTGGCTAGTTCTATTATTCCTCTGGAGTATTCCATTCAACAGAAGAAAAAATTCTTCAGTGGGATGATCCATTTATCTATAGACGAGGTCCTGATCAAATCATTCATAGTTGTATGCTGGAAGAAGAACAAAAGCATTTATTGGATCATTGTCACTCTTTTCCATATGGAGGTCACTTCGCTCAACCAAAATAGTAGCTAAAGTCTTACAATCAGGTTTCTATTGGCCAAATCTGTTTAAAGATGCTTATGAATTAGTAAAAAGTGTGATAAATGTCAGAGGACGGGGAACATCTCTAGGAAGAATGAAATGCCCTTAAATAGCATATTGGAGGTAGAAATTTTCGATGTTTGGGGATTGACTTCATGGGACCATTCCCGTCTTCCTATGGTCAACAGTATATCTTGGTGGCTGTGGATTATGTATCCAAATGGGCTGAGATTGTGGCATCACCTACAAATGATGGGTGGGTTTCGACTCAATTCTTCAAAAAGAAAATATCTTTTCTAGGTATGGAACTTTGTGGGCTATTATTAGTGATGACGATAAACAATTTTGTAACCGTTTATTCTTAGCTTTATTGATGAAATACGGGGTCAAACATCGGGTTGCAACACCTTATCATCCAAGACTAGTGGGCAAGTTGAGATCTCCAGTGGGGAGTTAAAAAAATTCTAGAAGCTACAGTTAATGCATTACGCATAGATTGGTCAAAGAAGTTAGATGATGCACTTTGGGCCTATCGTATTGCATTTAAAACTCCTATCGAGATGTCTCCTTACCGATTGGTGTTCGGGAAAGCATGTCACTTATCGGTTGAACTTGAGCACAAGGCGAATTTGACAACTCACTTGCTAAATTTTGATATGAAGACAACCGGGAAGATGAGAATCCTTCAACTGAGTTTATGAGTTTAGGTTGGGAGCTTATGAGAATGTGAAGTCGTACAAGGAGAAAACTAAAAGATGGCATGACAGACACATTACAAAAAAAAGAATTCGAGGTTGGTCAATAGGTGCTCATGTTTAACTTTTGTCTCAAGCTCTTTCAAGGCAAGCTAAAATCAAGGTGATCAGATCCATTCACTGTTGTAGCTTTTTACCCATATGGCACAATTGAGATGGTATCTCAAGATCATCAACAAAGGTTCAAAATCAATGGGTAAATGTTGAAAGCTTATTGAGGAGGTGACTACTCCAATGAAAAGACAATTCTACCTCTCGAGAATCCAAAACAGCCTACATAACAAAGTCGAGCTGAAGACTATAAACAAGCGCTTCTTAGGAAGCACCCCAATATTATTCCCTTTTATTTATTCAGTTTTTATGTATTAATTTAGAATTTTCCATATTTTTTATGCGTTACATTAGTTAAGGCATCTTCATCCATATTTTTTGTTTTGTTCTTATAAATTTATATGTTGTGTGCATTAAGCGTGGGGGATCAATAGGGGAAATAGGTGATTTTTCATGTTTGTGCCAAAAAAAAAAAAAAAACACTTAACAAAACAAAACAAAAATTAAAGCATCCGGACCTCACGCGCACGAGGCACCTTTACAACTAAGCAGGGACTAAAATCCTCAGACTGCGTGCGCAACTTATCGTGGGTGGGTTGTTAAAACCAACCCCAATAGATTATATACACACACCAATACACGCACAGACATACGAGGACCCGAATTCCCTCACATTTTTTTTTTCAATTTTTTCACCAACATTATCGAACTTTCTCCAAATTTCGCGTGGGATTTTGAAGATTAATTACATTCCAACATCATTCATCCATAATTTCACATTTACATCCACTCAGTTTCAAGAAATCAAAGGTAAAATTGTTATACTTTACACATTTTGAATTTTTTACTTATTTTTCTTAATTTCTTGCTAATTGTTGGATTTTATTGAATTTTGTTGGAGTATGGGCGTGGTTAGATGTTGGATTTGTGGATTAATTGTTGATTGTTTGGATTTAGCGTAGAATTATGATATACTACTTTTCAAAATATTATGCATACCAAGCGTTTGATAAATTGTCTCTTAGACATTTTTGTTTGAATTATGCCATACTTTTTGTATGATACGTATGGTATACACACATAAACAATCACATGTTACATCTCCCAATTTGCTTGAATTGCATGTATATCTAGGGAAACGCATCATCTAGCCTACGTCCCCATATGTCCCTATTTGAGTTCCCTACTTACGCCCCAATTTTATTCTCATTTGACGTTACCATTGCTTATTTAGGATTGATATATCATATATGATTAACTAATGGTCGTTTTCTCTTTTTTAACTGTTTGATAGGTATGCCTCCAAAGAGGAAGAATATCACTTCTACTTCAAAAGGCAAAGAAAAAGTCGTGGGATCTTCCGGCACAGCTTGCACACGACTTGATGAAGTGGGTATGCAGCGGTTTCAATCACTTGACCATAAAGGTGGGAAAAAGTAGCCGGTGAGCCTCAGAAGGTTTACCCTACTACAGTGCAAGAGTTCTACGCCAACTTTAATACAAATTTTGACACTCCGGGGACCGAACACATGCACCAGACATGGGTACGAGATAAATGGATATTGTTCTCGGCTGAGGTAAATGATGCTTATTACGGATTGAATAGGGATAATATTGTGTCGGTGCCAATGGATCCAGACATGTCGATTGTTGCATAGATGCTTTATGGGCGAGATGATGCGTGGCCACTTCTTGATAATGAATTTGAGTACCGACACCTGACTAACTCCCTTGTGATCTTATATAAATTCATTACGCACAACATCAATTTGAGCTTGCATCGCACTACATTTAATCATCCCAAGGCCATTTTTTATATCATCTGGCACGAGGCTTTAAGATTGATTTGGAGTCTTTGATTTACACTCTCATTTGTTTTGTGGCATCAAACCCAGACCCTAGACAGACGTTGATCTTTCCTAGTCTCATTACTGGCTTGTGTCATGAGTCGGGTATCAGACTCCTACCAGGAGAGTTACATGCGAGAAAATTAGTCCCAATTAACGCGTCGTCAGCTGCTAAAACATGGCAGTCCATTCTACAGCAGAGGCAGCGCTGCGAGCAGCAGCAGGACCAAGATTACGATGGGGAGGATGATCACATTCTACCTCCTGCACAGCCAGATCCAACTCCTGATTTACAGGTTATGAGGCAGTTGTTTGCGAGTCTAACAGAGACTAATAGGACATTGCAGCATATAGAGCAGATCTAGCTCCTGATTTACAGGTTGCAGGGAATGGAGCAAGATATCAGCAGGTTTGACTTTGCGTCGGGAGCATGACCTTATGGGGCGCCGTTTAGACAGATGTACCAGACGGGTTGAGGACATGCATATCCAAAATGAGGTTGTATATAGCAGACTCAAGGATATGAATACAAGAGGTGGGGCTATGTACAGCATATCAGAGGGCACACATCGACAGATTGATCAAATGTGTATTATGATGCGAGACCTCTACTCTCGGTCCACTCATCCACCATCTAATGCAGACCCATCTGGATTTGGAGCATTCATGCGCCTACAGACTGATACCAGAAGAGTCTATGTTCCATTTTTTGCCCTTACTTTTTTTTGTTTCCTGATTGCGTTATTTTTAAACATTGAGGGAAAAGTCTGTATCAAGTGTGGGGGTGTGATCGAGTCTTGTGTTTTGTTATTTTCTGCATGTTTGTGTGATAAAAAAATTAAAAAGAGATCAATTTTATTACTTTTTATGTATTTTTGCCTGCTTGTATAGGTCAAATAATCTGCTAACGATGATGTATATATTGTAACATAGAGTTGGACTATAAATTATGGATAAGTTATATGTTAAGTTAGTTTGTACTTATTTATGTGGAATTTGATATTTTTGAGCACAAGATTTATGTTTTGCATTGTAGAAAAAAAGTTGATTCATGTTGTTGAGTATGTTGAAAATAATGGACAATAGATGAATAACCTGAACAACTATTATTTTATACATCCTTAAACCAATTTTAGATAGTTTGGGAGCGATTGAGCTGTTGTATGGAGACATTGAGATATATGTGAATTTCATGTGTGCTGAATTTTGTATAGATTGTTTAAGGTTAATAAGATGAAAATTAGGTCGAAATCATAAGTTAATGGTCAATTTTTGAGAATTTGTGTTTAATAAGGGGCATTGCACGACTCATAAAAGAAAAAAAAAATAAATGAATGAATAAATGTGGTATTGTTTATTGTGAAATTTCTCTTTGTAGCCTTTTATGACTCAAGTGATTAAATCTACAAGGGTCTCTAAAAATCTGGTGTCCTATGTTCATCTGACTTGAGAGTTATCGGTTGAAAGCTTATTGCAAAGGTTATTTAGAAAGCATAATAGAGGAGTATGCACAATTAAAAAAAATTGCTACATGTCTTGAGTAAGCCCCGAATACTCATTTGTTAGAATTGGACTTTTGACGAGGGATTATTAGCTTAATTGATTCTTAGAAATTGAAGTAATAAAAAATAAGGAGAATCCACATTTATTGACATGTTGAGCTGCAATTAGCAAAAATTGAACCAAACTAAAGAGAGTGAGGATTAGTATTATATTAAAAATTCAACCTTATAACACATCTTGGGAAAAGAGTGAAAAGAATGAAGTTTGGGGTAATGTATCTTACGAGCGAAGAAAAGAAACATTTGACCATAAAAGGGTCGGGAATTGAATCAATTTATGACTTTGTGATGCTTTACATGAATTTTCACACACACACACACACACATGTCAATTTTGCATTAATAGATAGAGATTGATTTAGCATTATGATTTTGAAGTAGTTTATAGTTTTAACTTTGAAAGTTCAATCTCGAGGTTAAAAGTAGATTATCCAACCAAATTATTTATGAAATTTTGTGTGACAAAGAATTGTTCAAGTTGGGTGTTTGATAAGTTATGTTATACACTTATCTGTATCGTTAAACTAGAGCAATTATTGTTATTTTAAATGAATTGAGGCTTAATTTCGTATATATTTTGTTTGTTAGGTGCATCTCGATGAAAAATAATGGAATTGAAAAAAAGGAGTAGAAAATTGGCTATAGTGGGCATAATCCAAAGTTTGGGGACTAAATCATAAAATATTAATAGATGATTCGGACCTAGTATCGATGATTGGAGAGATATTGGAGTTGGAAGATGGAGGATCAAGAAAATACGACGAAGGAACCAAAATAATCAATGAATGAAATTCGGGGACCAAAGTGCAACAAATGAAAAATTGTATAACGGCGCGCGCGCATGTAAATTTTCTCGCGCACGTACGAGCATGAAGTTTATTCCCAAAATCGATGAACGGCACGTTCACATGCCATTTCTGGACCTGAACCATTTGTGGACCTGAACGGCCCAATTTCTTTGTTTCATCCAAAATCTTATAAAAATCAAATTTAACATATTTTCTTAAAGAGATTAGCAGAGTGAACAAGAGATAGAAGATATCAAATCTTATTTTTCACCAAAAGAAAGAGGCTAGCACAAGATTCAAAGGCAATTATCACAAGAGATTGAAGATTTAAAGTACGGGTTGAAGATTAATGAAGAAGAAATTGGTTTTTCACTTTCAATTCATTGTTTTTCATTTCGAGTGATGTTTTTTCAAATCTTTTTGTGTAATTTATATAAAAATATCCCAGGCTAATTATTTTCGTGTATTGGATGAAGATAAAACCTGTTATTATTTATTTTTAATTCAAGACAAGTAGTTAGTTAATTTCTTATTTTTCTTGATTAATCTTGCATGCATAATTTTATTATTTGATTACTTGATCACCAATTAAATATATAGCTGCTTGTTGTAGTGCTGGGGACTCACAATAGGTCTTGAACATTGCTTGATTAACATGCGTGTGTTAAATATTAGGAATAATATTTATCACGTGTGCAATTTTTGAGATAATCTAAACATTAATGTGTTCTATTCATTCGAATTTGGACTAGTAATAGATTCGGGTCGTGATTAGAATATATTTGATTTGTTTTGGAAAAGAGAATTAATTACAATAGATTTATCAATTGTCAAGAATATATGAATGAAACTAGCTGCATAATTGAGAATTGAAATAGATAAGAATTTGTGGATTTGTAATCCAATACATTCTAATAAAAACTAATACACTTGATTGAAATTTATTCCCTATGAAACGACAACTCTTAACTCATCACATATTACTTATCAATGATTCCGTACCTTTGCGAATTTTGCACGAACAATCACCTACTCTTAATAGACTTCTATCTAGTCTTATCATTATCCAAAGTAAGACTAATCCTTCATTCTTTCTCCTATTAGAATATTTGCTTGACCTTGCAATCTTATAAGGATACGATGTTCTGAGACTTGAGACGGCCTACAGCCCCAAGCACCCTAAGTATACTACATATCTACTGCTAATGCACTATAAATACAGGATCTTAGCTTTATAATCCACGTCGCATTATTATTGCTTTACTTTTGCTTAAAGACTTTTTGCTATATTTTGTCTCTCTATATTTACTGACTTAAGCATCGGAGATGCTACAAAGTTAAAACTCTTGGCCTTTGTATTGGGTACTTTATATCGCTATTCGTGATCAACTTGAAGTCAAATCTCAAGCTCGATCAATATCCTGGCTTCAACTTGTTCAAGTACAAACTTTTTTGACGCAGCAAGAAATAAGAAATTCAAGCGAAAACATTAAAAACACAATTTTTGGTATCCACTAGATTATGAAAAAAATCGAACTCGCGAAATTTTATTAATCTAAGATGCCAAAAATGAATACTTAATTTTTTTATTTATAAAGGTTTACATGAAAACGTAGTTTAAAAGAATTAAAATTAAAAATGTTGAAATAAACTAAATGACAACAACTTTAAAAGCAATTTTCGCATCCTAAACGAACTCGGATGACCAAAATTCATCATATGTCACGGCAAAGCTGTGAGTTCAATCTGTCTCGTCATTCTCTTTTCAAAAATGTATTATGAGCCCAAATCGAAGCCCGAACACCAAATCTATAATTTACTATTTTTCTTTTTTCGGTCCAATTGTTCCTTAATCCATTCGTCCATCTATTCTACATCACTTTTGGTAGAATCAATAATCATTTATGATTTTATAAACTAAACATATTTAAAGTTCAGAGCCCGGAAAGTATTAAAGAGTTGTGATAACTTCATCATTTTGAATCATGTTTTGAAGCAAATACAAAACTTAAGGGCAAGTTTGGTTGAGTTTCAGTTTTGAGTTTATTTTCAATTTTCTATTTTGAGAGTCTGTTTTAAGATTTCTAAAAACGTGTTTAGTTTGTTATTTTGAAATATTATTTCTCAAAATAAAAATATTTAGAAAACATTTTTGGCTTGAAATTTTGAGAAATTGTTTGATTAAATTTCAAGCCAAGAAATTTAATTATTCAATAAAATAGAAAATTTTGTGATTATCAATTAATATATACATTCTAAAGTTGATGAATATTACATTATTTTTCTACCACAATAGCAAAATAAAAACAAATAATAAATTGAGTTAGCAAAACATAGAAAACAAAAAACAAAAATTAATGATGTAGATTGAGAATTTTTATCCCTATTTGTTTAAATATATATTTTAAAATTTTTTATGTAAATAACCATCAAGAACTTGAGCTATTTTATGTTTTTCCTAATTTCTAATTTTCTGAAATTTTTCAAAAGTACTTTATTTTCTGAAAAATGCAGTTTTTAACAAAAATTGAGCTCAAACAAGCCTATTCAATTTATATTTCTAGATTATTTTTTTATTCATATATTTTGTGGAATCCACAAATTAGACCCACTTATTCATTACTCGTTTATATCTTTTTATAATTTAAATCGATTATAAACAATTCGCAAACATGTCTACATGATCTTTATTAGAAAAAATAGCAAACAAATATATAAAAGGAAATTTTACGGACTATAAAAGCTTTTCGTTATATATATATAAAAAAGATTACAATCATATAAAATTTCTTGCTTATTTCTCATGACTATAGTAGGAAAAATAATACCTAAATTTTATCACAACCAATTTCAACATGTTGTAGAATCCACAAAAAGAACAAGAAAAACTAGGATACTAAAAATTTATAATGTCTATTTTAAAAAAGTTAACCTGTGAAGCTCATATTAATTAGAGAAAATTATCCTAAGCCCTAGATTTTAAGTTTCAAATTCAAAAACTTATTTTTTTTTTTCAATAATCAGAAAATAATTTTTATAACTATTCTCTATTCGCTCTCAATGTCGTTTACACCCAAATTTGTATACCCTTGCACTCATTTATTGCACATGCTTTTCCTTGTTTACATTTCAAAAGTCAAAAGAAGACAATTACTTATCCATACCATCAGTCAATGCGGGCTCACAATTGGAGGAAATGAAAATTCATTATCTTGCAATTTAACGGGTCTCAAACTATCAAAATTGTGTGATAGTACCACTTGGAACAATTTCTAGAAGGAGAAACAATTTCTTCTCTTAAGACCGAGCCCGGCCCTGGTCCAAGGCAAATTAGGTCATTGTTTTGAGCTTCAAGATCTGAAGGGCCTAAAAAATATAACATACAATATCCTAAATAAGAGGTCTAAAGTACTTGGGCACTTAACTTATATTCTTAATTTAAGGAATAAAATGGACATACAATTAAACTATTACATAATGCTTTATCGTTTCTATTTTTTTCTATCTTAAAAATCTAGAAAAAGGTCAATGAAAAAATATTTAAAAAATAAGCTTATAAAGTTTCTTTAAAATTTATAAATTAATTTTTATGAAGTTAAAATAAATTATTTATTTTTAAAGTGTTATTTAATTTATATATAAGAGTACTATAACAATTTATCGCCTAGGACCTCATAATTTTGAGGGCAAGCCTTGCTTAAGACTCATTTGGTTGATAAGAAATTAAGAATAATTATACTTGTACATAATGAAGTTATATAATGATTTACGTACAGAAAAAGTGTCAAAAAGAAAGTGGAGAATCTTTTTTTTTTCTTTTTTGATTAATGAAATTCTGTCAAATCATATTTCACTATATTATGTGTATGTAAAATATTATGGAGAGAGAGAGAGAGAGAGAGAGAGAGAGAGTGAGAGAGAGAGAGAGAGAGAGAGAGATGCCCCCAAAGTCTCTTCAATTTTCATATGAAGTAATCAAACTGTAGTTGGAAGAAATAACTTCTTTATAGTTTAAACAAATGCATTGACTTGGAAGTCATCGCCAACTGTTTTTATTAGTCGGACGGCATTGATTAATAATCAAACGTTAATATTCATACAAATACAATAATAATATGATATATGTCAAGATTGAATAGTTTTTTAATAGTATTTTTCTTTTTTTTCTAAGAAAACCCAACTCAATGTCAATGGATAGCTGATTTATTTTGTCCCAATTTAAGTAGATATTCGATTTTTCATTTATAATTAAATTGTTCGATTTTCATTTGTTTTATAATACCCAATTATTTACTTATAATCAACTTTTAGGAGAGAATGTTAAGCAGGCCACATACCTTGCTGGTCAAGCACGCCAGGCTCTTTACAATTCCCCCTTTGCTATTCTATTTTAGGCTTCAATTGTTGGACCACTTGAAACATTAGTCTCCTTACATTGTAACTTTGTTTTTCTTCATAATTTCATGGATTTTTTCATCTTCTTCACAATTTTCTCCTATGTTCTTCTAGTTACAAAAGCTCACGAACCTAATAATCCGTCGTCTATCATCAGTGTCCAAGATTTCCATGGAATTCGGTACCCATCCCGTATCCAGGACGAGCAGCCACATCACTGTGTTCGTCCTGGTTTCGAGCTATTTTTCAAACAAAACAAAACATTTATTCATTTTCCAACTTATGGTGATCTAATTGTCAAGTCCACCGATTGGGATACCAGAAAACTTGACCTTATTGATCCCAAAAACTGTGTCCCTGAAGTTTTCTTGAATCTGAATCTTTCTTGTACTCCATTCAGTTACTACTATGTTCTGAAAGAGTACAAATACATCAATTGTTCGTCCCAGCTTTCGACTTCTTTTCTGCAAGTCTCGTGTCTCAGCGGATTGAACCATCATGTCTACGTCGTAGAACCATCGTTTTCCCCTCCGGTTTCGTGCGATTCTGTGAAAACTATTGCAATCCCATTTTCATATAGTCCATATCTGTCTGATAATAGCTTTGGACTCTCATTAACATGGAACTTGACTGGTGATTGTGATGATGCTGGAATAAGATGCCAATCGGAAACGTTGCATAATAAAGAATCTTTTGACTACGTTGCAAATTATAATGGTAAGCCCTCTTCCTAGAATCCTCCGAGTGTCTAACCGAGTCTGTTAGATCAGATCATAGTATGAGGCAAATTTTGAGTTCAAGTCTCGAAATTCACCTATTTATAAATTTTGAGTTCAAGACTATTAATTCCCGAATTGCATGACTATCTGATAGTGAAAAGAGTTACACAGTTCACCTTACCGAACAAATCGTGCATGTACAAATTTATGTTTGTAATGATGATCTTGTATAGATGTGTGCATAATCTCAAATACATAATAGAGGTAAGTCATTTTGTTAGATAATTTTTGCCCACCTATTTGATAGATACAGCGTTCCAACAGACGATTAGATGCAAAAATTGACTGTCTTTTAAACAATCCAACGATAGAATTCAACTTTCTATCAAGTAAGTGGGCAAAATATTTCTGACAATATAGCATGATTGTACCTAATATAATTCCTATCTTTATTTGTGGTTGTACTTTGTGCAGTTTTAGGCGTTCTTGCATTCATTTTCTTGGGTGTGGCACTGTTGTATACAAAGATGGCTCTCTATAAAGCAATTGATTTGATGAAAGAAAAGGAGAGGTTAGGTGAAATCAAGGTTGGCAAGGTACTGGAAGAATATGTAGCCCTGAATCCTCCATTACATCAGGATACGAAGGGTACGCACGACTGTGTATGACTACACGAGATTAAGGAAATCTGTCATATCGTAAAATTTTAAGTAATCGTGTTTACTAGTACTTGATAGTATTATATAAGAAAAGAAATTAAAATTTTGTGTACTTTATTGTTTAATACCACGATAACCACCGTTTGAGTATGTTCTAGTGATGTCAAAATGTATCGACTAACATGCACGTGAAAGACACGGAACAAACCTTACCCATCCATGAATGGTCCACACGAGCCAGTCCGATAATAAAGATTTTGGTTTTATAATTTTTTATATAGAGAGAAACAGGCAATTTTCTGCTAGTAAAGATCATTTACCTGTTAATTCAAAATTTGAAAATACACCATATACTAACTGTAACTCGGTGCTGGAGGGCAAATTGGCTGTGCACACAGAATTGAACCATTGCTTAATGAAACACTTTAAGCAACAGTATTTTCAGAAAGAAATGCATCTCAACTTACGAAGGGAACGTTACAGATTTCTCGAGACAAGTGTTTTGGTCAATATACAGAGCCTAGATATTTACAAGAACATACATACAAACGACATATCTACAGTTAAACTTCCTAGTTGCTTCCATTAACTACAACACCACCATCACTAGATAGCTTCTTGCTTGAAATCTTTTGACGAGAATTCCAAATAAACCACAGTCCAGAGAGTCTGGCCAAAGCTGCGTCACCTGCAACTTTAACTCGGTATATTAAATTCACATCTGCCCATATCTCATTTCCAGCAACGCCAGGCTCGTTTCCTGGAACATATCCATCGACATCTGTTTCTGTTATGACAACTACAGAGCCATCGTCAAATGCAAAGAGATCTCGCTTAGCCAAGAACCTTGGACTTAGGGATAGACCAGTCAACTGGCTTGAGCTATTAGCCTTCATCTTGAGATGGTAAAATTCTTGGACAGCCTGCAATCGGCATATATTGCTCTTAGCACTGAAGTTATCAAGCCTTGTGTATTATAAGGGCAGGCCAACAAACCACAAAATTTGGGATTCAAACCATATGTGAATAAAATGAAAAAAATTTCTAACAGGGCAGCTGAATTCAAAGTCAAATGTATCGACCAGTACAGATCAATCACTTCCATCAAGGCAAATTAAAAAAATCGGAAAATCCAAACAAACCTTCCACTGGGAAGATGCTAAGAGGACCCTAGGTCGTATCGACTTCACATAATCATATGCAGCATCAGGCTTCATCTGCCTATACCTCACCTGCACATAAAGAAATATTTTATGAGAACAGGAAACAGAATAGATCTTTATAACTAGATTTATTAGCTAACTCACTAGATAACAGATGACAACGGTTGTGCTGCGTCCCCGACCAGCCTTACAGTGGATGTATGTACTTCGCTTCTGGGATGCATTTTCTTTAACAGAAAAGAAAAAGAATAAGATTAAAGAAAAATATACAATTTGCAACATAAGAAGGACCTGCATAAAGAATAAATTAACCAAAATAAATTGACGAATCACCGCTCGTTTTCCAAGTTTAAGAACACCAGGCAAGAAGCACTACAAATATCTTCAAAGGTAAACATCTATAGGAACTTTAGTCTTCGATTGCAGTAAAACTGTCAACCTGCCCTGAACCATCCAACTATTCATAATGTAAAGCAACTACATCTTAAGCATTTCTTTACTTTCCTTACTTTCCGTGCATAATCATCATTTGAACGCAATATTATGAAGATTAAGACCAAATAAAGCCTTCATATTCAAGAAAGTCTTTGGCACAAGCAGATGCACACTGACTTGCACTATAGCTTTCTAACTCCATTAACGATAATACCAATTAGGCACATACTCAAACAAGAGAGAAAAATAAACAAGCGCCAGAAATTGTGGATGGTAAAAATGAAGCATGAAATCGTTCAATTTACAAGAGTTACACAATATGATAAACTAATACCAAAAGAGAATATTTACCGTGAATGAAATCCACAGCTTGGCATATATTGACTATGGATGGAGCAAAGAGGTAATCTCTCGTGGGAAGCACCAAATGATGGATACCATGAGCCTAATAAAATGTACTCGACTTGTCAGGAAGCAAAAAATAATAACAAAACCTCCAAAAGTGTAAAATGATTAAAAAATGTAATGAACAATGTTATAGAGATAATAGCTGTAGTGAAAAGAATAGAAAACAACTTCAAAAATTACAGCCCTTTTTATAGCAGTTAGGTATTACACACATCAACCATTCAAGACTTCACTCGTATAACTCAAAAACAAAAATGAAAATAAAAAAAATGTTGCATTATTTCATTTTAGTTATAGGAGAAAATTACGAGATAAAACAAAATCCAATAACTGAAAAGTGTCAGTGCAGAAATGATGCAGGAGCATTACTTAATATCAAGCCTTTAATAATTTAAGTCCACAAATATATTACTTTCTCAACAAACTCACAAGTGATAACCACAACAAATTCGCATAACAATACTACTTACAGTAATTGAACATGGCATGCTCCAATATTTGTGAAAATAACTGGGCAGAAATTCTCCCTAGAAAGTTTACTGTAAAATCTTTAATCAGATTCACACCACATTCTGGCTATAACTAGTATAGAATTAGTTGCATTTCCAAGTCTTGCATGTCATTTTTTTTTTTTTAACTTCAGATCAGTAAAAGGTTTCAAAAATTTATTAAATCCATCCACCATGGTGCCAGAGTTTTCCAGGAGCCCATCATAGTGTAAAACGAAGTTTAAAGTAGTGGAACTGAAAGGGATAAACTCACTTTATATAGAGATGATGGAACTAAAGTCTCATATGACTCATTCAAGGTGACAACTCCAGAAACGCCGAGCTCCTTTAGCCAAGGAACATCAGATGGGAATGGGACAGCACCTAACAATACAAACTTAATATGGAAAAATGAAATTAGTTGGTGTTTAAAGACGAATTAAATAAGTATTCACAAAACCAAATATGGCAAATCAAAATTTAAAGCTTTCAACAAACTTAATTCCAAAACTAAGAATAATTAATTTACTTCTACAACCGAAAAAATGAAAATTAACACTTGACCGACTCTATATGCATTGTTAGCACACACTATACTTCCTACAAGCTTTAAGAAATGCTTATCATATTCTTAGCCATATATTAAAGAAAAATAATTTCAACATTACCAAACAAAAGGGCAGGATCCTTTTGCTTCAATTAACAGCATCCTTTTGCTTCAATTAACAGCCATTAGAATCGAATTATCAAACCTCGTTCTAAATTCAAACAAAATCTGTGCATTAACTCCAAATAAGGCAAAACAAAACAAGGCACAAAATTAACATTTATTTCCACTAAGGCACTAACTAGTAACTTCTACATTTGTTTAACCAATATAAAAAATAAAAATAAAATAAAAAAGCAATCCTACTAAGTGTAAACTATGATCTCAAGCTTCTCGATGCTGATCATTCTCAAGCAGGTATTAATAAGTTGCAAAGAGTCATCTGGCCCTACTTAACAAACACGATGGCAATAAAATCCACATTTGCATTCCAAAGAAACAAGATTGTTAAATAATGCAAGCAAATGACTGCGCAGACATGAAATTATACCTCATCAATCCAATCCCACCACCGGAACTCGGCCTGAATCTTATTCCTGAGAACATTATAAAGCAACGTCGGGTAAAAGAGCGCTCGCGCCCCAGCTCCAACCAGAACTCTCTTCGCATTCCGAGACACCGCCATGTCCCCATCAGTTTTAAACAAAACCTTACCACCACCCGATAATTCCCCATGTTCCTCCTCCTTTAAATCCTCTATATGCATAGTTTTTACCCTAATTATTCAATCACAAATACTCCCCCAATTCAAAGAAAATAGAAAAAAACAATCTCCAGACGGGAAATTAACAAATCGAATTTGAATTGACAATAATCACCTCTATACATATAAACGTGCATATATATCATAGTATCATAATCAAAATTTATTGGTTGATATGGCTCGAACGAAAAGGAAATTAAAACTAAAAATTTTGAAACATATTTTAGGAAAGACGTATTGATGGGCGTTAAGAAAGGTGGAGAAGACGATGGGAAGTGAGTCGAGCTTCAATTTTGAGAAAATTGGGAATTGAATCAGAGAATATTAGGAATCCTAGATTGTACTCAATTGGCAATTCTCGACTTTTTCACCAAAAAGGATTGAAATGGTATAAATAACAATAAAAAGAACATTTATTATGGTCACCGACTCACCGGTAGATAAGAAACGTAAAGTGTGAAATTCATAAATAAATTCAATTTATTCTCTCTTTTTATCAGAAAAAAGTGATATTTTTGTACTGTTTGATTGATAATTTTTTTCACAAAAAATATTTTTTTACTTTTAGTCACGTGACCATATTTTCCTTAAAAATAAGAAAAATATTTTCTTTAAAAATACGTGATTTTAATTTTCCACGTAATTCTCTCTCTTTCTCTCTCACATCTATCTTCTCTCATTTATTCATCAATAAAAAAATAAATAAGTATAATATTTTCTAAATTGAAAACTAAATCAATAAAACACATTTTATTTATAATTTTCATACTAATAAATTCTAGGCAATTGAATTACATAGAATTTTTTTTTTCAATATAAATTGCATACTTGCAATCAAACGCATCCTAAAATATATTTGGGAAACCTACAATGTAACTTATAAATTAATTTTGAAAGTCGAACTTTCACTTTATTCATACATTTTTTTACGATCCAAAATTACCATTCACTTATCCGGGCGTTCACATAATGTCAAACTAGCTTGGGAGTGAGAGAAGATGAATCTTTGAAAGGATTTATTGAAAATTTAGCATTCATACTAATTATCTACTAACGAACTTTAAATAAAGATGATGGATCTTCTTCTTCGTTTTTTGTCATTAAAGACGATGGATCTAATAGTTCGTAATATTTATGTACACATACTAAAAATAGTAGTCTTCGACGATATGTGAAACACAATAGTCGAGTGTTTAAAATAGAGACAATATCAAAGATATTCTTCATCATCAAAAAATATCAATAATCTCCCATGTTTTTAATTTTTAGTATTACATATACTCAAACAAGACTGATATACCTAAATTGTGCTTGTAAAGAAATAAGACGAAATTTTCTTCAATTTAGTTGCAATTTAAAGTTGTTTTCTTTAATAATAAATTTATAATTATATTTTAAATATTAACAAATGCAAATTTATCAATAAAATTTTACATTTATAATTATAAACTAAAAACAAGATAATAAATATAAACATGTTTTACAAATAAAGTAAAATTTAGCTAAAGAATATATTACGTTAGTTCATTAAAACATTATATACATTCACAAAAAATTAGTAAACGAGGACAATGTTGCATAATAGAATGCTATGTTAATATGATATATTAATTAGTACAATATTTTAAAATATTATAATTGATTTTAATATAAACTAACTAGTCACCATCAATTAGGATTCTAGTCCTTAGGTCCTACGAGTAACGAGCTCGGTTCTAAGGTCTAAATGTATTTCACCGCAATACTAAACATAATAATTTTTTTTAATAATTGTGGGTGTTCGGATTAATTTGTGCGCACCTCGATTAATCTCACGAAATCCTGAAATTTACGATCGAATACTCACCTCATGGCCCTGAGAGGAACTAAACATAACATATTTTGAGCTCAACAAATTATAATCTCTACACGATATTAAGCCTCTGAATATTAAAATGAAAATTTTAATAAATTTTGATAAAAAAATTTGATAAAAGTTGATAAAATATACGGCTGAAAATTTATGGATCTCACAAAATATGAAATTAAAATTAATTATTGACTTTGATTTAGATTTTAATTTTTACCAAACACGGGTAAATATCTTTCTTGTGGTTGATTATCCTAGTTATTAATTATATATTATTAGAAGCATCAACAAACTATTGATAACAATTTACAACTTAAAATTCTGTTTGCCACCAATAATCTTGTAATGGAGAAAAACTAAGTAGTGATAACTAGTCTAGTATCGTATCGTCTCGACTAAAACAATTTCCAATGAGACCCTTCATTTCATAATCATAGACCTCTATGGAACGGGACTAAACAAGGCCTACATGGCAAGATAGAGGCTCATCCCGTCAACCGATGTGTCAATGAGAAAATCATTGCCGAGTGCGGAGGGCATCGAATGGCCGGTGTGGAATGGGAGCAGCCCACGGGTTGAATGTGATTGGACGAGATTGAACAGGACCTACATGGCACGGTAAAGGCTCAACCGATGTAGCTAATTGGCCCGTTGATGACGGGGTTGGTGGGACCGCGACACGCTCACATGAAGGACACATGGTGAGCGTTGTTGGAGGGGTCATTTGCATGTACATCTGTGGTGACAGTTTAAGTGCCCTTAGTTCTTGCACTTCCTTTTGTAACCTCCTGTTCTGTTCTGTCAAATTCTCACAACACCTCTTCAAGAACTCACAGTCGACTTCAGTTTGCTTCAATTTTGTCCTGTAAAAATGATATAAGCAGTTCGTTAGCCAAGCCAATAACTATTATTAATTTGAGATCATACAGCCCAAATCTTGATTAATTTTGGGTTCACCGTTGATTAAATCAAATCCCTTTGGCCAAGTCTATTAACTTTGACAAAAGAATCGAACACGTTTCATAGGATTCACGACTTATTATTCACAAATTTCTCGAAATCCACAAAGCAAGAACGAAGAAAATGTCTCACCTTGCTCTTCTGTTCTGAAACCACACTTCCACCTGCCTAGGCCTCAGCCCCAATCTCTTAGACAAAGCCAGCTTTTGCTTCTGCAAAACACCACCAAAAAAAAAAAAAGAGTTAAAATCTTATTCATCATTCAGTCTCGAGTCTTATCCATTACTGGATATGAAACATGCACTTACGGGATTCAAAGTGCTGTGTTCTTTGAAGCTTTCTTCAAGAATGGCGGATTGGTCTTTTGAAAGCCTGAGCTTTTTTCGTGATCCGTCACCATCTTCCTCATCGCTGATGCCTCGAGAGCAGTCCCTTTCGAGTTCGAGGTCATCGCTGCCGGTGGGTTCTCTTTCGCTCCGTTTCCCACTCACGCTTGAGATTGTGCTGTTCGGTGAAGACACTCCGGGCTCCTCCTCCAAGTCCACCGCCGTAGGCAAGCGGTTAACATCAATACCCTTCAGAAACGTCCTGGTTTCTCGATCTGTTATAACCACACCAAATTCGTTCAGAAAAACTGGCTACAGAATTTGTCAAGTATAAACAACAAAAAAAAACTGTGGAATCTGAGTTTCAGAACAATAAAAAGAGCATTTTTACTTTAATATTTTTTCCTTTAGCTGCGAAAATAATCAAAAGTTCGAACAAAAAAGAGGTTTGGGGGAGGAGTAGATTAAAAAAAAGTGAATTTTTTTATGAGATCTGATAAAAGATGAAAAACCAACCTGAGGAAGGCCAAGAAGGCATAAGATTCAGCTGCAGTGAAGTATTAGAACTAGAAGACATCCAGTTTTCTGCTGGGAAATTCAAGCTTAGACTCAAACCCAAATCTTCTTTGTCCAAAATCATTTTCCCAAAAGCAACAAAACCCAGTTTCTTGATTTTCTCGATCTGTTTTCTTGAGTTCCTGGCTGGAACTGAAGTTAAAGCCTTGATTCAATTGGTGAATGCAGATTGGCATGTGGGGATGCAATAAAGGTTATTATATAGGGGGAAAAATTATGAAGGGTAGAGGTGGGAGTTATGATGGGGTTGATCAGAGTTTGTCAAGTATCTCAATGATGGATATTGTCTCCCTTTAACATTACTCAATTATTTATTTGACTGCTTTTCTCTCTCTGGTGATCTATCTCTCTCATCCACACACATTTAATTATCATAATTATTATTTTTGACTAATGATAAATAGATGGGTCATTGTATTGAAGTCATATATTAACTGAGGAGCTCAGTTATGGCTTGGAAGTGAAGCTGCCGAAGGCATATGCTATGGGGTTAGAAGGGCAATTCTCAAAAGTTGGAGATCACTAGTGTAATTTTCTCTAATTTAATTTGTTAAAATTCCCCAACAGGCTGCTGTGAACCTATAATTCGTAGTTATCAAACCCAACCCAAGCAAAGACCAACCAAGGTATTCGATCAGTGATAGTATCGACGGGTCACTATTGTAAAAAGTTTCAAGTATAAAATTTTCTCGGAGATAATATTGATACAATTTTCAAGTATAAATTATAGTACCGATGTTTGACTAATGCTTATGCATTGTCAAATCACTTTGTATCAACGCATAACTTATGGGGTTTTCTTCTCTAGTTGGTTTTGCGACTATTTGACTTTTCTCGCCTTTTCTAGTTCACTAATCATTGAGCCCATTTGATATGGATTAAAATTATTTTTTTAGTAGATTCTGATAGAAGTTGATAAAATGTATGATTGAAAAGTGTGGAATTCATAAAATGTGTGGTTAAAATTAATTGTTAACTTAAACTTAAATTAAAATCTAAATTTTAATTGGTACCAAACGTGAGCTTAGTTTTTTTCTCCGCTCAACTATCAAATGATGGTAGTAGAGTATGTTTATCAATGGCAGCGATGGATAATCAATCAATTTCAATTGAAGACTGAAGTGAAACAAGCAGTATAGTATGAGGACTGTAATTGCAAATTTACCTCACTAAATTATTGGTCTAAAGTCATGTCAGTTAGGCTTTGGGCAACAATCATTTATATTATGATTCATGAATGGACGATTCTTGTTCAATCACGTAACATCATAATTTCCTCCATAGCACCCTACCCTACCCTAGCCCAAAACAGCCCACGCCACCTCTTCTGGTTTGAAACCTTTTTCATGTGATTGTCACGCGGGAGGATATTTAAAAAGCTGTCACTTTCTTATCCTTTTTATTCGGTTTTATAGCATGATAATATGCCTTTTTAAAGTCACCCTTTTATCCATTTTTTTATGGTTAAAAGACTTTCTCAAGATTTCCTTTCAAATTAAAACTTAGCTCTACTTGTGACGCACATGTAAATCAAGCAAGTCGAGCTCAAAGCAACAATGTTTAACATTAGTTGACATTTTTAAGTTTAATCAATTGCTACTCGAAAGACCAACATGCATACACCTCACGAGTGTAGAGCAGTGCACTAATACGTTTACGGTAAAATGAGCTCCTAAAATTAGACAATTAGATAGAAGAATAATAAATGCATACTAAAGATATATTTAGTGCTCAAAGAAAAGACGATAAAGCAATATAAGTTAAATTAAAGTAAGGGTAATAGTGTCGTCTCACAAAGTTTATGATATTACAAATCTAAGAAAGTGCATTGTCTCAATACAATAAATTGAAGTATTTTTTTTTTTAATTATAAAGTTCATTTTTGATAAATATATTATACAAAATTTAATCCATAACTCCGTGAAAATTGTAGAAGTTGGGAAAAACAAAGAACAAAAAATGCTACAATGATGGAAAATTGTATAATGGGGAAACAAGTTAAATTGCCTTTAAAGACATGCATTCATAAGTCTTAAAATGTGCTAGAATATATACATACTGACTTATGGGGGCCTGCCCCTGTATCTACAATATCGACTTTAGATATTATCTTTTTACAGTAGATGATTACTAAAGGAAAATTTGAATTTTCTTACTAAAATCTAAATCTAGTACATTTACAATCTTTAGAGAGTGGAATACAATAATTGAAAATCAAATTGGTAAGAAGATTAAAATTTAAGAAGTGACGATGGGCTTGAGTTCTGCAATACTGGATTTGATCAATACTGCAGCAAATATGGAATTCTAAGGCATAGAATTGTGATCTACACTTCTCAGTAAAATGAAATTGTTGAAAGAATTAATCGAACCATTCTTGAAAGGACAACATGCATGCTGATTAGTTCAGGTTTGCCAAAAATATTCTGGGGTGAGGCAGTAAAAACTGCTTGCCATCTAATAAATAGTTGTCCATCCAGCTCCCTAAATAATAAAGTTCTTGAGTAGGTTTGGTCAGAATCAATGTCTGATTATTCCTATCTCATAACCTTTGGATGTGCAACTTATGCACATCATAGTGACTCTAAACTAGACCCCAGATCATTGAAGTGTGTTTTCTTATGATATGGTGAAGGAATTAAAGACTATAGACTGTGGTTAAGCATGTTAGAGGTTATATAGTGATAATAAGTACAATGTGATTTTTAATGAAAATGATTTTCAATGTCTTGGTGACAAAAGTGGAGAAAAGATAGTTGATACTGATTTCATTATTATAGAAATTAACCTTGATAAGCAAGATATTGATGANGTGATAATAAGTACAATGTGATTTTTAATGAAAATGATTTTCAATGTCTTGGTGACAAAAGTGGAGAAAAGATAGTTGATACTGATTTCATTATTATAGAAATTAACCTTGATAAGCAAGATATTGATGAACAGATTTAGTCCCCTACGATGATAGGGCGGCCAGCTCGACCATGCTTTTCCCGGAGGTCTGGAGAAAGCTGCAATCAAGAGGTTTGAGGTAGAACCACTTCAAACAGAACGACAGATCATTGGAGATGATGAAAATCTGAATGATAATCATGACTTGAATCCTGCACATGACCTGCAGGATTATCAACTTGCTAAGGATATAGAAATGGGACAAATAAGCCTCCTTCTAGATTTCAATATGCAGATTATGTATTTACCTAATTTGAATATGATCCCTCTAATACAAAACCAACTTCTTATGAAGATGCTAACAGTGGAAGATGAAATAGATTCCTTACACAAGAATGAAACTTGGAATTTAGTTTAAAAAAAACCTAAAAACTGCAAACTGATTAACTGTAAATGGGTTTACAAGATTAAAAGGAGAGTGAGTTAAAATCAAATGACAAGAGATATTGGGCAAAACTTGTAGCAAAAGGTTTTACACGGAGAAGGAATAGACTATACTGAAATTTTTTCATCAGTTTTGAAATATACCTCTATTAGAGTATTACTTGCCATTGTAACTCAATTTGACTTAGAGTTAGAATAACTTGATGTGAAGACTGCCTTTTTATATGGTTCTCTAGATGAAACCATATATATGAATAAGCCAAAAGGATTTGAAGTGAGGAAGAAAGAGAACTTAGTGTGTCTTCTGAATAAATCCTTGTATGACCTAAAACAGGCCCAAAAGCAATAGTATAAAAGATTTGATTCTTTTATGCAGGGCTTGAAGTTCAAGAAATCTGAATATGATCTCTGTATTTATTTAAAAAAAGGATGGAGAATTTGAATTCTTTTATCTTCTCTTATATGTTGATGACATGTTACTAGTTGGTCACAATTTTGTTACACTTAAGTTTATAAGAGAAAAAGTTGAAATTGGAATTTGAAATGAAGGATTTAGGACATGTTAGGAAGATTTTAGACATGAAAATAAAAAGGAGACAGAATTATTGGAAAATTGTTTTTAATACAAAAATCTTATATTGAAAATGTGGCTAAAAGATTTTTCCTTCATGATGTTAAGCTTGTTAGTTTGCCTTTATCTACTTGTGTGAAATTATCTGTTGATCAATCACCTGAAACTGAAGATGAATTTTAAAAAATGAATGTACCATTAGCTAATGCTGATGGATCTGTCATGTATATAATGATGTGATCTAGACCTGATATAGCTTATATTGTAAGTGTGTTAAGTATATTCATGAGTAATTCAGGTGAGTTTCATTGGGAAGCCATGAAAAACTTGATTAAATACTTGAAAAGTGCATGCCAACTAGGACTCATGTTTAAAATTGATAAAGATGGCTTTAAATTGAGAGTCAATGTTGACTTTGATTTTGTTGAAAATTTAGACAATAGGAGGTCTTATTTTTATTTGATAAATAATACATGTATTAACTGAAAATCTCAACTTCAGAAATTAATTGCTTTACTGAGGTTGAATATATTGTTGCCATTGAGGCAGCAAAAGAATATCTATGGTTAAAAGGCTTATTAAATGAATTAGGACTTATAAAAATCAGGTGGAACTATCTTCACATAATCAAAGTGCCACTTTCTTAAGCAGAAATCCTATTTTTCATGATAGATCTAAGCACATAAATGTTAAATTTCATTTTATTAGAGATATAATTGATGGAGGTGATATTAAGTTGATTAAAATTCCCACTAAGGTAAATTCTGCTAATGCAAGTACAAAGGTAATACTACTTAGTAAGTTTTTAGATTCTTTGAGACTTTTAAATCTTGAAGTTTGCTAATTTTTATTCTCCGCAAACAAGCAATAAGAGCGCATGAAGTTGAGATGATTAAGTTGGAATCCATTGAAGTACAGCCACAAAATGCATCAAATGTGGAGATTTTAGAAATGAGGTTGCTGAATTTTGCGAAACCCAATTATTTGGACTATCTGCTGCCGGTTTCTGTAGTCATTATGACCAAAACTGATGATCCAATAAGCTGAAGGATTTGGAATTATGGTAACACGCTTTTAAATTGAAAAGGCACCTTTGTTGGATTACTGACATGTGACTGATTTTGCACCGTTGGATAATACAATTGGCTCTGTTTCATATAAATAGGAGGCTTATATTCTGAAACCGTAGCAGTTTCTCTTTCGTTCGTTCATCTTCTCTTTGTGTTCTTGGTGGTGATTTTCTCTGTAAATCCTTAGTGTTATTGTGAAGGAGAAGAAAAATGTCAGTATTTCTCGTGTGAGTTTATATTGTTTTGAGAGAATTTTGTAAGTACGAGAGTTATGAGGGCTTAATGTTCTTGTAATCGAAACTTCGCTTGTTTTGGACGTTGTTAGTGGATTCGAGCTTAATCCTAATAGATGCTCAACGGGGGACTAAATGTTAAAAGTGGTCGCTTAACCTTTGAGGCCTTTGGTCAAAAATTCTTCGTGTCCTTTTACTTGTTATTTTGTTTGTGATCTTTATTTTAGAACGTTGAGTTACAAAGTTAACCTTAAATATGGAACCAACAAGGACAATTCAAGAAACGAAATGTATTCTTCAAAATAAAAAATAATATTCTAAATTTAAACAATAATGTTATCTAACAATTTACCTTTAATTATCCAAGAAAGTTAAGATCGTTTTGATTTAAGTAGTCAGAGCTGAACGTATATTGCATGTTATTTTGAAATATTTTATAAGTGCTGTAAAAATAATATTTGATACCAATTTGTTATGAGAATTTGATGAGTTTTAAACGAATTAAAGAAAATAAAATTTGGAATAGAAATTTAAGAGAATAAAATTGTTCTCTAAAAACTCAACTTTTAAGATTCAAATTTTTTATGATAATGAAATACAACAAATTAGCAACATTTTTATACTACATTTGATATATAAGAATTAATTACTAATATAATAAATTAAACATCTATTAAAATTTCTAAATACTCCATAATAACTCTAAATTCATGTAGATCAAAATTCATTGAATCCAGGTTAATGTCAATGTTAATTAATTGAAAATTTATAACAGGAAATTCATACATGACATGTAGATCAATATTTATTGAGTTTAGATTAATATCAATATTAATTAATTGAAAATTAATAACACGAAATTCATACATAACCAAAAATCTTGTAATATTTATAACATATTGAAAAATGAAAATTAAGGTGTTATTGAAATAATTGAATTGTAGTATGATTAGAATCGTCCAAAAAATGAATTTCACTTAATATGATATTTAACATATTATAAATTAAACTATCTTAGACTGACTCTAAAATCACTAATGTTAGATAGCATTATAAGATAAAAGTTCAAAGTGGAGAATATATGATGATTTTTGTTGCTACAAAGAATTTTGTAACTTTCGAAAAGGCAGAGAGTATCAAATACAATATCTAGCATCTTTACAAGCCAAGCCAAGCCAAGCCAAGCAAATAAGAGTTCGAACTGGCTAAAGCAGCCGATCCAAGCCAAGAAGGTAAAGAGAGAAAAAGCCAAAATAAAGAGGAATACAAAATTAAGAAAAGTAGGGTAGTTTTGTGGGGGCAAAGGGTGTGGAATTCACGTGGGAACACCCTCCCCATCATCGTTGGTTACTCTTGCTTGTTTTTATTTATCCTAGAACTCACGTGGACCGGCATGTCATACTGTTAAACAACGTGGTTTTCAGCATTTAATGCGTGATGCATACATAGAAAAGACAGTCCGACACCCAACTCTCTCTACAATCATTTGAACTATACCACTCCCACTCCCTCGCGTTCCATCCTCCTTTCCCTATGTCCCCACCTTTTTTCTTTTTTCTTCTTTTTTTCCTATGATGTTACTTATCTGGACAATAAATTATTAGCAATCTAGATGTCAATTAAGTGACGTTAATTAATTGAATTTTTTGAATGTATGAATTCATGTTTTAGACCACTTAATTGAAACATAAATTACTAACTAATATCTTTGACAAAATTTAAATTATAATTGAAGTTTGTTAAATGTAATTTTTATCTATACATTTTGTAAAACCCAACTTATAACACATTGATTATGAATTCATAACGTATAATCCACAACTTATAATTATTTAAAATCACTACTGAACAAGAAATTAACCTAGCAGTGTTAAGCAACAATTTATATAGCAATGAAGTCGTTATCAGATGTTAATGAATATGAATAATGTTATCTAGCACAATTAGTGCTACAACACCCGTATAGATTACGTTATATGATAGACTCAATGAAAGTTAGAATTAAGTGATTCATTTAATTTTATCTCTCAATGTTACGTTAGTGCCACCTAAACGAGTGTTTTAACACCAGTTGTGTTAAATAACATTACTAAATTAATATAGTGATACTTTGTACCAAATGCCAATGAAACTTATGCCCCTATCTGTCTATCATTCGCCAAATTTATTTATTTTTAAATCATTTTCAAGCAAACGTTCCCACAATAAAATATTTTGTACGTAAACTCAAAATTTTTCTCTACTTTTTTAATTATATACTTTTCAACAAATCATTATTCCAAAACTTATTTTTCTCCAAAGAAACCTCAGTCGACATCAAACATGAGCTAAATAACATTACTTCAAAAAATATATATTTTAAATTTATATATTTACGTACATCTAATTTTTTTTAAGCTTACCAAAACATGCATTGAGAGAGAATGTATTGAGAGAGACAGTGTACAACTAATTTATATATTGTGGACATGGATTATACCATTTTGCCAAAAGGATTTTGACAAATGTATTGATAGAAGTGTAGGTAACAGCAGATGATTGAATGAATAAGTTGATGGTGTTTTAAACAATCCATGATAGAATGTCATGTGATATTATGTCAATATTTCTATCAACTTATTTGACACCGTAGCATGATTGGATTGACATGCCTATTTCCAAAGACACATTTTCTAATGATTTAAAAAATCATGTGTTATATGTACATAACAACATAAATAACGAGTTATCAATAAATGATGTGACGAAATGTAATTGGATAAAATTCTCTTCAATCAAATAATTTTTTCGTTTACATTTTAATATTTCATCATTATGTAAATGATTAGGTGAAGAAGCATTTTCCTTTACAAAAATCAATCCCATCTTTTTTGACTGTTTAATTTAACACGATCCGTTAATCTTGTGTGGCCCCCATCTTGCCACTATCTGTAAGAAAATATGAATAGATGGAAGACTTTGTGGTAAATGCATGTCAATTCTTAACATAAAAGGAAATTTCCATTTAAAAAATTAGGTTTCTACTTCTTCGCCAACCTTTATTCACCGTACCTTTATTCTCTGCAAATAATTAATTCATATTACAATAGGAATTTAATAAAATAAGAAAAATAAAAGCAAGAGCACCCACGATATATTCTCAAAGTGAGAGCTATTGCATCGGAATTGCATTATTTCGAAAAGAAAATTACAATGCATTTTTGAACTCTAACATCTTTCTATTTTTTCCCTTCTATGATACACAAAATGGAGGCTCGCTCTAATATCATTTATACGGGAAAACAAAATAATAAGGCAGCTTAATCTGCAAAATTTCCAAAGAATCTATTTAACACTTTTCATTGTTGTGGCACAAAATAAGTTTTAGCTTGATTATTGAAATAATCACAATTTACCTCCACGACAATGATGACGTGTGGGGTGTTCCGGCTAATCCGATCAACGAATGTTACCTGCAAAATGAGGTCGGGGCTCCGACTGCTCCGATCAACGAATGTTACCTGCAAAATGAGGTCGGGACTT